>JADBJO010003505.1:0-20000 GCA_016801955.1 Conus betulinus
CAGTCCTTACCTCATGAGACATGCCAGTCCTTACCTCATGAGACATTCCAGTCCTTACCTCATGAGACATGCCAGTCCTTACCTCATGAGACACGCCAGTCCTTACCTCATGAGACACGCCAGTCCTTACCTCATGAGACTACAGCCAGTCCTTACCTCATGAGACATGCCAGTCCTTACCTCATGAGACATGCCAGTCCTTTACCTCATGAGACATGCCAGTCCTTACCTCATGAGACACGCCAGTCCTTACCTCATGAGACACGCCAGTCCCTTACCTCATGAGACACGCCAGTCCTTACCTCATGAGACATGCCAGTCCTTACCTCATGAGACATGCCAGTCCTTACCTCATGAGACACAGTCCTTACCTCATGACCCAGTCCTTACCTCATGAGACCTACATGCCAGCCTTCCTTACATCATCAGAACTACATGCCAGTCCTTACCTCATGAGACATGCCAGTCCTTACCTCATGAGACCTACATGCCAGTCCTTACCTCATGAGACCTACATGCCAGTCCTTACCTCATGAAACATGCCAGTCCTTACCTCATGAGACCTACATGCCAGTCCTTACCTCATGAGACATGTCAGTCCTTACCTCATGAGACACGCCAGTCCTTACCTCATGAGACATGCCAGTCCTTACCCTCATGAGACATGCCAGTCCTTACCTCATGAGACGTACATGCCAGTGCTTACCTCATGAGACATGCCAGTCCTTACCTCATGAGACATGTCAGTCCTTACCTCATGAGACATGCAGTCCTTACCTCATGAGACTTGCCAGTCCTTACTTCATGAGACGTACATGTCAGTCCTCACCTCATGAAACACGCCAGTCCTTACCCTCATGACCATGTCAGTCCTTACCTCATGAGACACGCCATTCCTTACCTCATGAAACATGCCAGTCCTTACCTCATGAGATATGCCAGTCCTTACCTCATGAAACATGCCAGTCCTTTACCTCATGAGACATGCCAGTCCTTACCTCATGAGACATGCCAGTCCTTACCTCATGAGACATGCCAGTCCTTACCTCATGAGACATGCCAGTCCTTACCTCATGAAACATGCCAGTCCTTACCTCATGAGACATGTCAGTCTTTACCTCATGAGACACGCCAGTCCTTACCTCATGAGACACGCCAGTCCTCACCTCATGAGACACGCCAGTCCTCACCTCATGAGACACGCCAGTCCTTACCTCATGGGACACGCCAGTCCTTACCCTCATGAAACATGCCAGTCCTCACCTCATGAGACATGCCAGTCCTACCTCATGAGACATGCCAGTCCTTACCTCACGAGACACGCCAGTCCTTACCTCATGAGACCTACATGCCAGTCCTTACCTCACAGTGATATGGGGGAAAAAAGCTAACAAATCAAGACAGATCCAGATACAAGTCCATGTGTTGTCACATCTATAACGGTCTTCACGACGTTTAGATGGGTGCAAAGAAACACTTTTTACAGTGCATCAAAGAATTTATGACGTACTCGCCCCCCGCCCCCCCTCCCCCCCACCCCCCCCCCCCCCCCCCCCCCCCCCCCCCCCCCCCCGTCCCCGTCTGGATCCGGAGGAGAGAAAAGAAAGGAAGGGTAGAGCAAACAGAAAGAGTGTGACACGAGAAGACAGACAGAGAGAGAGGGGGGAGAGAGAGGGAAAGAGAGAGGGGGAAGAGAGAGAGGGAGGGAGGGAGAGAGAGAGGGAGAAAGAGAGGGAGAGGAGAGAGAGAGAGAGAGACAGGAAAGAGGAGAGGACAGAGAGACAAGAGAGAGAGAGAGAGAGAGAAAGAGAGGAAATAGAGACAGACAGAGAGAGAGAGAGAGACAGAGAGAGAGAGAGAGAGACAGACAGACAGACAGACAAACAGACAGACAGACAGACAGAGGTGGAGAGATGAAAAGAATAAATGGACATGTGAAAAGGAGGACAAAAACAGAAAAGATGGTGGAAGATTACGTATCTCTACGTATTTATTCACATTGTCTACATAACTTCAACAGCACTTTCCTTAAAGGTCACACAATAAATGCAAGACTCTCGCCTCTCCCAACGTCTCTGAAAGGGGGGGGGGGGGGGGGGGGGGGGGGAGTGGGGGGGGCTAGGGGGGGGGTGGGGGGGGGGGGGGGGGGGGGGGGGGGGGGGGGGGGGGGGGGGGATGAATAACCAAGCCGGAATGAACTCGTGTGTCGTCAATCCCTCGAATGGCGGCCGCAAAAAAACACTTCCACGGCGTATTCAAGAATTTATGACGTTCTTCTTTCACCCCCCCCCCCCCCCCCCCCCCCCCCCCCCCCGCCCCAAGTGACGAAATTCCGCGCACTGTCATCCCTTCCTCAGCCCGTGCGTCATGATGTCAAAGATAGCTCCATCAGCCATGGCTGAAGACAGACGAAGGAACCATTGCATATGGTCACCAGGTCAGCCTGCTACAGGATGTACGTTACTGGTAGAACGGGAAGACAGAGAGAAGGAGTGGGGTGGAGTAAAGAAAACAAGATGCAAAGCATATAAACGTACTCCTAGTTTATCCTGAATATGCGTGAGATATTCCATAAAGAGGAAAAACCGTCTTGGGCTGGTGTAACCGTTAGTAATGGCTACTCTGGTAAACATCGGCCATCATCTGTGACCTATAATGAATATTTTTACAAATTTTCAGAAAGATGGGCCAAGAAGCTTCTGAGATATTCCATAAGAAGAAAACCATCATGGGCCGTTAGTAACGGCTATAACGGTAAACTTAAACATCGGGCATCATCCGTGACCCATAATGAACATACCTACATTTTCAGAAATATCAGCCAAGTACTTTCTGAGATATTCCATGAAAAAAAAAAAACCCGTTAGGGGCCCGTTATAGCCGTTAGTAACGGCTATAACGGTTAACTAAGACATCGGGCATCATCCGAGACCCATAATGAACATAGATACAAATTTTTCAGAAAAATCGGCCACGTACTTTCTGAGATATTCCATAAAAAAGAAAAACCATTATGGGCCGTTATAGCCGTTAGTAACGGTTATAATGGTAAACTAAAACGTCGGGCATCATCCGACGCCCATAACGAACATACCTACAAATTTTCACAAAGATCGGCCAAATACTTTCTGAAGTATTCCATAAAAAAGAAAAACCATTATGGGCCGTTATAGCGTTAGTAACGGCTATAACGGTAAACTAACACATCGGGTATCATCCGTAACCCATAATGAACATACCAACAAATTTTCAGAAAGATCGACCAAAGTGCTTTCTGAGATAGTCTATAAAGAAGAAAAACCGTTATGGGCAGTCACAGCTATTAGTAACGGCTATAACAGTAAAATACAACATCAGGCATCATCTATAACCCACAGTGAACATACCTGCTAATCTTCAGAAAGATCGACCAAGTGCTTTCTAAGATATTCCATAAAGAAGAAAAACCATAGAGCCATTACAGCCGTTAGTAACGGCTATAACAGTAGACTAAAACATCGGGCATCATCCGTGTCCCATTGTTGCATACATACCTGCTAATTTTCACAAAGATCGCCAAGTACTTTCTGAGACATTCCATAGAGAAGAAAAACCGTTACAGGCCGTTACAGCCATTAGTAACGGCTACAACGGTAAACTAAAACATCGGGCATCATTCGTGACCCATAACGATACACTCTACAAATTTTTCACAACATCGGCAAATACTTTCTGAGATATTGTATAAAGAAGAAAACCTTTACAGGCCGTTACAGCCGTTAGTAACGGCTATAACGGTCAACTAAAAACATCGGCATTATTCGTGACCCATAATGGTAACCTACAAATTTTCAGAAAGATCGGCCACGTACTTTCTGAGACATTCTGTAAAGAAGAAAAACCGTTACAGGCCGTTACACAGCCGCTAGTAACGGCTATAACGGGGTAAACTAAAACATCGGGCATCATCCGTGACCCATAATGAACATACCTGCTAATTTTCACAAAGATCGGCCAAGTACTTTCTGAGATATTCCATAAGAAGAAAAAAACCGTTGCAGGCCCTTAGTAACAGCCGTAACGGTAAGCTAAAACGTCGGGCATCATACATGACCCATGATGAACATACCTACAAAATTTCAGAAAGATCGGCCAAGTACTTTTCTGAGATATTCCATAAAGAAGAAAACCGTTACAACGGTATGCCTTAAGACATCAGGCATTATTCCGATTAGTGACCCATAATGAACATACCTACAAATTTCACAATGATCGGCCAAGTGCTTTCTGAGATATTCCATAAAGTAGAAAAAAAAACCGTTACAGGCCGTTACATCCGTTAGTAACGGCAATAACGGGGTAAACTAATGCATCGGACATGATCCGTGACCCATAATGAACATACCTGCTAATTTTCACAAAGATCGGCCAAATACTTTCCGAGATATTCCATAAGAAAAAAAACGTTTTACAGGCCGTTACAACCCTTAATAACAGTATAACAGTAAACTAAAACATCGGGCATCATCCGTGAGCCATAATGAACATACCTACCAATTTTCACAAAGATCGGCCACGTACTTTCTGAGACATTCTGTAGAGAAAAAAACCATTACAGGCTGTTACAGCCGCTAGTAACGGCTATAAACGGGGTAAACTAAAACATCGGGCATCATCCACGTCCCATAATGAACATACCTGCTAATTTTCACAAAGATCGGCCGAGTACTTTCTGAGATATTCCATAAAGAAGAAAAAACGTTGCAGGCCGTTACATCCCTTAGTAACGGCTGTAATGGTAAACTAAAACATTGAGCATCATACATGACCCATGATGAACATACCTAAACAAAAATTTCAGAAAGATCGGCCAAGGACTTTCTGAGATATTCCATAAAGAAGAAAAACCGTTGCAACCGGTAAGCTAAGACATCGGGCATTATTCCGATTCGTGCCCTATAATGACATACCTACAAATTTTCACAAAGATCGGCCAAGTGTTTTCTGAGATATTCCATAAAGAAGAAAAACCGTCACAGGCTGTTACATCCGTTAGTAACGGCTATAACGTGGTAAACTAAAGCATCGGGCATCATCCCATGACCCATAATGAACAAACCTGCTAATTTTCACAAAGATCGGCCAAGTACTTTCTGAGATATTCCAAGAAGAAGAAAAACCGTTACAGGCCATTACAGCCGTTAATAACGGCTATAACGGTAAACTGAAACATCGAGCATCATCCGTGACCCATAATGAAACATACGTAGGAATTTTCACAAAGATCGGCCCAGTAGTTTTTGTCTGGAGCGAGTGTAACATATTTTGACCACGGACGGACGGACAGACACACAGATAGCATTTTTCTTCGTTCCATTCTAAAGTACTGCCTGTTATATAAGAACTGGGAGTACAAAAAGTGTGAGGGGGGGAGAGAGAGAGAGAGAGAGAGAGAGAGAGAGAGAGACTGCAACACACACACACACACTTACACACACACACACACACACACACACACACAGAGTCACACTAAGGTCTCTACATACACGCTCATATGCAAAGACAATCGTGCGTCCCGCTCGCAACCACACATCTGGCTCTTTTCTTCCAATGAAACCAATCAGAATGCCAATGTTCAAGTTCTGCCCCAGAAAGAAAAAAGTTTGTTTCTATCTGCGCGCCTCACCTCGTTTGGTGCGCACGTATTTTTTTTTTCTTTTTGTTTTTGCTCTTTTCTTTGGCCACACACACACACACACACACACACCACACACATATATATATATATATATAAAATACTGCTAGAAAAGCCTAATAAAAATTCAAAGGTGCTCAAACCCTTGGGGAGCAACATCTGTTTAAAATAAGGTTTTAAAAGGAAGTTTTAAAACTACAATATTGTTTCGAGCGCTTGCTGTCTTCATATATATATATATATATATATATATATATATATATATATATATATATATATATATATATATATATATTATTCAACAATTTTCCGCAAAAGAAATTATCAAAAAAAACACTGTTTCCAATTCGTATATTCATTAAACACATTTCACTTTTCCCCCTCTCTCTTTTGAGCAACACGGATGCTGAACCTGCCCCACACAAACAATTCACTCTGGGTTCACAGACCCCAATTCTTTGTAAATCAAAAAAACTTCAAAAATCAAAATCCTTTTGCAAGGGACATCACCATCATCCCAAGGGTCAAGAAAGGGCTGTGGGGGGTTCCCGTACAGGGTTCTTACCCTAGAAAGACAAGACACTCTATTAGGGAACTAAATTAATCACTTACTTGATGATCGATCACTGGATCCACATCTTACCTATCGAATGTGTCACTCTGCTTCCTCTCTTTTCTTGTGTTACATCTCTTTCTAGTCTTCTCCCATAAATGCCGACTAATTTGAGGCACCAACAAGGGATTATGGGGTCGTGTCGGCTGAAACGTAAAGGGCTCTGTGGGCATCCAAGGCTAGCAAAAATGGCTGGGCGGGAAGATCGTGTAGTGGTTGGGCAGTTGGGGCGAGGAGAGAGAGGGAATCTGAATAAATGGGGGACAAGATAGCTACACAAAGATAACAGGAGCGACAGGGAGGGAGGAGGAAGTGTCCAAACGGGTCTAGATCTAAGAACAGGTGTGGACAACATAATGGGGTGTGGGGTGGTGGGGTGGGGTGTGTTCTCTGGTAAGGGAGGGGAAGGAGAGGTATAAAACGGTCTGGCAGGGGTAGGGGGAGGGGTTGGGGGAAAAGGAGAGAGAGCGAAGGGAGAGAGATAAGAAGAGGGGAGGCGGGGAGAGAGAAGCATAGGCTGATACATAAAAGGGAATGAGGAAGAAAAGGCTGTAGAAAAAGTGCAACCTCAATCCTAAATATAGAAAAAGCACAACTAAACAAAACGACGAAAAAAAAAACAAAGACAAGGAGGAGGAGAAAGGAGGAGGGAGTGGAGGGGGGGATGGGGGGGAAGGCGAAGGTGAGGAAAATGGGAGGGAAAAGCTGAAGTGCGGGTAATTAAGGGCTTGATGAGCGAGGCGCCCGGGTGGGCACGAACGAAGAGTGAGGGGGGAAAGAAGAAACGAGGCAGGGGAAAATCACCTGAGGTAGCAAAGCGGGCCAAGCAGCAGGTAAGGAAAAAGAATACGCGCAGATCCAACAAGACCGGGAGTCGTGCTGCGGATCCAGGATGTGAATAAGAGAAGAATGACGGTCAGTCGTCGAGGTGGGACCTCAGGCGCAAATAAAGGTGTGGGGGTTATACATGCAAATCGAACCGCGAAGATGCCGAAGCGCGGGTCTGTCGGGGTGCGACGAGCCAGATCTACGTGTAGATGAGACGAGGCAGGGAGATACGGTGTTAGCTCGAGGGTTGAGTGTAATGTGCCATTGGGGCGAGCATGTGGGTGGGTGCTCATATATGCTGATCGAGGTAGATCTACGGCGGGGACATGGTGTCGGGAGTGTGCCTGCTGGACCGGTTTGCACAAGCATCCTAGAGTTTGGAACATCTAGAATCAGAGAGAGAAATTGGGGTATGGGGAGTAGACCTTATGGGTGGTGCGGGGTTCCCCCTGACTAGGCCCTATAGGGTGGGGGGGGGGCTTTCTTATATGTATGGGGGTTAGTGGCTACACTGTTTGGCAGCACACACAGGCCCGTTTGGTCCGGTCCGGTCAGTCGTGTCGAGTCTAGGGCAAACAAGGTGTCGGACAACTTGACGATGAGACAATGGCCTGTGCTTACCGCTCGGGCCTTGGTGTGTTGTGTGGGTCATGGTGTAAGGGACTCTTTGTGGTTGTTTCTTGTCGTTGGTGTAATAGTTTTCTCTTGAACTGTTTGTTTCAGCCGTATCCAACCTAGTTCAGGGGTTTTCAGGGGGGGGGTGTTGTTGGTGGGGTGTTCGTGTGTGGTCTGGAGGTTACGGGGCGCAGGAGCCGTGGAAAGCGAGGGACGCCTGTAGTGCAGTAGGGTTCGAAAGTTGCGAAGTGTGTGATGTTTAGGGGGGCGTCGATGGCCAAGGCGGAGGTGGTGTGACGGGTTTGCAGTGGGGGTCCGCGCAGCGGTGGGGGGGGGGGGGGGGGGGGGGGGAGTGGGTTTGACTTGTGAGGCGTGGGGGGAGAAGGAGGTTCTGGTACGTCGGGCTGGCCAAGGATTCCCAGCCAGCGTTGAGAATGTGGTGTTCGCGCGAATAGCCACCGGACGGGGGAGGGCGCAGGTGCACCAGAGCCGAGAGGCAGGGGTGCCGCCCCAGGGAGGTATGGGGGGGGGTGGTATGTGGGGGTGGGGGATGTCCTACTGGGTGGGGAGGCGGCGAGGGAAGGTCGAGACGTGGACGGAAGGGACGGAAGGAACCATGGGGAACCAATGCGCGGAATGCAACAGGCAGCGTCACTCTCGCAGGCTGCCGGTCGAAGGCGCTCGAGGCAGTACGTCAGGGGACTGGGCATCCAACGAGCGGCTACGTGCCTCCCGGGGCGCGCGCGGGGAGCTGGCCGTCCCAAGCTCATGGCACGCGCCACCCTCCGCGCGCAGCACAATGGCGGGCAAAAAAAAGGGTGGGAGAGCTTTCGCTCCTGCACAACTCGTGAATTGTGGCCACAGCCGGCCGGGGCCATAGAAGACAAGGAGTTGGGGGGGGAGGTTGGACACTAGACAGAAGATATACAGACATAGAAAAAGGCGAAATCAATACGCGCGTAAGTTTGACCCCGTGCACCCCAACAACGTTATGAAAGCAGGTGGCGGAACAGTTCCGCGGCTCAGGGGAAAACTGGGAAATAGGGCTGGGGAGGTTTGTCAAAGCCAAATGATTATGTTGGTGCATGGCCAGTCAAACAAAACGGGAAACCCATGTCAATAAGCTAACAAAAACAGGCCATTAGTGCGGTGCGTTTCTGTGGCATCAACAGCTTAAACGCACGGGACTCAACAGAGGCGACGGGCAACTCTACAGCGGCGGAGGTATAAATTACCAGGATCACAGCGAGGGGGGGGCGCTGTGGGAAAACAAGCCTTTGGCGAGCACAACATCAAGTTGGAACATGGTCTGGGCCTCAAAAGTGGGGAAGGCATAATGAAAGCTCACACACCGCGGGGATCAGCCGGTCGCTCATGGTGCAAGGGGGTACTGTTGTTAAAGTGTCCGGAAAGGAGACATTGCAGGGAAAACGGAGAGTGGTCCGGTACCCGGAAGGGGCCAAAGCCGTTTCTCAGACCACAACGAGACAATTCGGGATAGAACATGTGCACTGACCATTTGAGGGGATGTGAGTGTAAAATGCTCCGTGGCATACCGCGGCAGTATCAACGGGGTGCAGCCAGAAGAAATTGGTAGTGCTATACAATTGCTCGCGGCAGTCCAGTATAGTAGAAGTCTATGATCAACAAACGAAAAAGACGGGGAGCCCGGTGGACGTTAGGGGACTGCGTCGACTGACGATGCATGCCAGGGGCACAAAAAATGAAACGTCAGAACAAGGAGGCGACACAAGACATCTGAAGGTGGTACGTACAATGACAACCTCTAGTGTCACCAGCAATTTTCTAAGATCAAAAAACGCCGTGTCCGCAGGATCAACTGACGAACTAACAAGGAACGGAAAATTCCAGCAATCAATGCAGCAGGGGGCCGGTAAATTGGCGGGTCATGCATTCGTGTGGGGCGGTGCAACCAGACTCAAGAGCTATTTCAACGGACAGTGTCCAGAAACCTTGTGCGGCCAGACGGGAGAACAGGGGTGGAGAAGAACTGTTCACGGGTACGACTTCATGGAGCTAACTGATCTTTGTGGGGTGGGGGATACGATGGGGAGCCCTTTGACGATCATGGTGTGCTCCTAGAAAGCGACGGGTAACACAGTAGGTGGCAAGTTGAAGCACCTAATATCACAGAGAGAACTGCAAGAAAGTATCGTTGAGAATCCGTAGGTCTACACTCAGAACCTGAAATTAAACTACAGCAGACCAGGGTCCCGGAACAAACTTGGGGTTTGGCCGGCCATAACTGCACTGGGGAGAGTGTTCAAAACTTCTTTGTTTTTGTTTGTTTTATTTGCTCACCGCAATATCATAGCTCGCTGTGGAGAGAGAGATAGATAGAGAAGAGAGAGAGAGAGAAGAAAGGAGTAGGAGGCAAAATGGGTGTCACCATTGTGGTGTCTGGCGTAAGCTGGCGGGTTACGTGCTTCCTAGCATTTATTCACTGCGTGGGACCTGTGTGTGGGGTGCCAAATGGGCGACTGGGAGGAGTGTGGACCGGCGAGGCTTAGCAAAAATCCGTCTGAACGGCGACGGGAACCGTGGGTGTGAGGGAAAAGATAGGGGCTGCAAATTGCTTGGTTACATAGACTAGCCGTGCGCCTAAACAACGGTACAAACAGAATAAACCCTACTGCTTCACCTCTCAGTGAACAAAAATCTAAGACAAGACACCCCCCCCCCCCCCCCCCCCCACCTTTCCCAGACCCCACCATACAAGACATTACTCAGTGAAATGAGCAAAGGCAGAGAGAGAGAGGACAGGATAGAGAGACGGATGAGCAGAGGAATGATACGAATGAATCTTATTGATTGAAGTGAAATCCAGAAGGTTGTAGTTGATATTTTATACGGGTTATAAGACAGCAATACCTCACTGGTGGGGTAAACTGATAGGTATGACAGTGTTGACTTTGCATATGTGCGGTTTACAAGGCCTTTCCAAGCTTGTGTACACAAACTGGCCACAGTGCGTAGTGTGTCTGTGCGATGGTCGAGGCACGTGCCGCTGATTGTTGTCCTTTTCTGCATTTCCTCTCAACTTTCGGGGACGTTTCCAGTCAATTACGCAAACATCATTTTAAAAAATGAGAGAGGAGAGATGTAACTTTGATGTGATCGAGTTCGGTTTCTTATCGCATTCCAATTCCGTTTGAACTGTGGTGAAACACAACGCTAAGTAGACCGCAAAAACCTCACAGCAGATCGATGTTTTGGGTTTATCCCAACATGGCGGATAGCTCCGCCACTGGCTTCAGTGCCCTTAGCGTGAAGAAAAACGGCGTGCGCTACTCCCCATTGATCTAACCTTCTTGGTCACATCCTTAAGGGTCTTCAAGACGTCCTGAATGGGTGAACAGAAACACTTTCACATTACATTTTTACAAAAAATCTATGACGTCATTTCCACCTCTGTGACGAAATTCCGTCCACTGTCATCCATCCAGCGTCTCGGTAAATATGTCATCAGGTGCAAAAGGTGAAGACCATCACAAGAACCACTTACATAGTCACCAGGTCGCCCGCTGGATCTTTGGTAGTACCAACACAGGGGAATGGATGGTGGAGCAAGCGGATATCTGGGAGGAGAGAGGAGAGAGAGAAGAGAGAGAGAGGGGAGGGAGGGAGGGAGGGGGAGGGTATGGGGGTAGCTGAAACTAGAACAAGGAAAAGATGAGAGATAGAGAGAGGAGAGAAAGATCGAGAGATGAGAGAGAGAGAGAGATCATAACTGGCAAGTCCTGCAGATGGAATTTACGCAGCATGATGTCCCCTCCAATTACTGAAACAAGATCAGTACAGCTGTATCCAAGCATAACAACAATGGTCCTCTCGTCCCCAGTCCGTGACAGCGTCCATATATCAATTCAATATGCCTGAAGAAAGCAGAAAAAAAAGAAGGTAGAAGGAGAAAAGATATAAAAGTAGAAGAAAAAAAACAAAAAAAAAAAACCCACACAAAATTGAAAAAAAAAAAAAGCAGAACAAAAGACAGAAAAATGACACGGAGAGAAAACAAAAAAAAACCCAAAAAGATAACGCTCAAGTATTACAATGGAGAGATAGAGAGAGAGAGAATAGAGAGAGAGAGAGAGAGGAGAGAGAGAGAGAGAGAGAGAGCGCAGTCAAGAACACCAACTGCTCATGCTTGGCCTATTGTTTTGATTTGTAAGACTATGACAGAGCTCAACAGTTGGTCCATTGCGTTCTGCACCAAATTTTGCAGTTTTGTCCTCGAATTGCCATTCACACAAAGATGTCCTCTGCAGCAAATGAATGAAATGAAAGCAAGGAGTAAGATGGAATGGAGAGACGGGAGGAAGGGATAGAAGGAGGGGATGGAGTGAGAGAGAGAGAGAGAGAGAGAGAGAGAGAGAGATAGAGAGAGAGAGAGAGAATGGAGAGAGAGGCAGAGGCCGCGAGAGAGAGAGAGAGAGAGAGAGAGAGAGAGAGGAGGACAGAAACAAGGTGGTGGAAGATCACATATCTCTAGGTGCTGAAGTTTTATTTCTGCGTTTTGTCTAAATAACCTCGACAACACTTTCGTGCAGGTCACATGGCATGCAAGACTTTGCCTTTCCTTACTTCTCCATAAAGAGGGAAAGACGACTAACCAAGCCAGAAAAAGCCCAAGTGTTGTGAAACCTTTGAAATGGCCGCAGAGAAACACTTTCACTGCGTGTTCAAGAATTAATGACGTTCTTTTCCCCGAGTGACGAATGGCGCGCTCTGTCATCTGATCCTCAGCACGTGCGTCACGATGTCAGTGAAGGCACCATCAGCCATGACTGAAAGACAGACGAAGGAACCATTGCACATGGTCGCCAGGTCAGCCTGCTTGAGGACGTATGCTAGGGAAAGAGAGTGAGGAGGTGAGGTTGGAGCAATATGAAAAATGGTGGAGGCAAGAAGAGAGAGAGAGAGAGAGAGAGAGAGAGGAGAGAGAGAGAGAGAGAGAGTCAAGATATTCTATTCATATTAGGCCTCAGCCCATCACAATCCGAACATGCAACTGAATGAAGGTATACAATATATTCTAAATAAAAAAAGCCAACGATAACATAACATATATTCCTGTAGTCACATCAGTTATTTCAAATCTTTATATAAAAACAAAGAAAGATCATGTACGTCTTCATATATATATATATATATATATATATATATATAGCGAGAGAGAGAGAGAGAGAGGAGAGAGAGAGAGAGAGAGAGTGAGAGAGAGACAGAGGGACAGAGGGACAGAGAGAGAGAGAGAGAGACTCGGGACAAGATACTATGGAAGAGAGAGAGAGAGAGTGAGAGAGAGAGAGAGAGAGGAGAGAGAGAGAGAGAGAGAGAGAGAGAGAGAGAGAGCATGAGAAGATATTGGGAGGGAGAAAAGCAGAGGAAAGAGAAAAGCAGAGAAAGAGAATGGGGGAATGAGGATGCTAAGAGAGAGAGAGGAGGGACAGAGAGAGAGAGGGCGAGAGAGGGAGAGAGAAAGAGAGAGAGAGAGAGAGGGGAGGGAGAGAGAGGGAGAAATAAGAAAGTAGTGGAAGGGTAGAGGAGGCTGAATGGAACGATAGAAATGGGAATATGAGGAAATGACGGAGGAAAAGGATATGTATCTAACGTGTTATGCTCTCTTTTTTTTATTTTTCATTTTAAACTTTTCCAGGACTTCTGTGAAAGATCACAATCAGTGTAAGGTCGCCAATCCTAACTTCAAAACAGGGAGAGAAGGGATCCCCCCCCCCCCCCCCCCCCCCACTCCTCTTCCTCTCTATAATCACAAAACACACATACATACACAGACACACACATACATACTTACATGCACGCACACACGCACACATGCGCGCGCGCACACACACACACACACACACACACACACACACACACATACACACACACACACACACACACACACACACACACACACACCACACACACACATTAAGCCAGGGTAACAGGCTCGTGTGTCGTCACACTTCTAACGGTCTCAACGACGTTTTGCATAACCGCACAGAAATGCTTTTTTACAGGCGCGTTAAGGAGGTTATGACGTCATTTCCTCCGAGTGACGCAATTCCGTCCATTGTCATCCTGGCTTCGGCAGATTTGTCCTATGTCAGCGGGGACACCCTCAGCCATCAGTTAACTCCGTGGAAAGAGCCATTGTACGTCTGGGGATGGAGGCCACTCACTGGTGGACCAGGAAGAAAGATGAACCCCAAAACATTCGAAAATAACAGAGGGGAAGGTTGGAGCAGAGAGAGAGAGAAGAGAGAGAGAGAGAGAGAGAGAGATGAGAGAGAGAGAGAGAGAGAGAGAGGACAGACAGAGAGAGAGAGAGAGAGAGAGAGAGAAGAGAGAGAGAGAGACAGACGACAGACAGACAGACAGACAGACAGACAGAGAGAGAGACAGACAGACAGACCAGACAGACAGAGAGAGAGCGAGAGCGAGAGCGAGAGAGAGAGAGAGAGCAATGTGAACGCTTGCATGCCGTTTGCCCAACCGTTACTGGCCTATTCGTAATAATAACTGAACGTACAGAACTCTCTCCTTCGTCTCAGATTTCCCCTTCATCCAGACGTCCCCTTGCAGCAAGCAAACAAGAAGGGGAAACTGTTTTTGATATTAAAACACAGACTCCGACCTCTCTCCCCTCTCCCCCCCAACCCCCCACCCCCCCCCTGGAGCCGGGGGGGGGGGGGGGGGGGGGACAGCTGACGGCATCTCGGTCCCTTTTTTCCCCTTTTGTTTCAACCCAGCCAAACAGAAAGCGAAAATGATGGTGACTTGGTTAATTTAGACTTGGTCAAACTGTGAGTGGCGAGCATGTTTCATCCGCTGGAGGTCAGGGAAATACACTGCGGATGTATAACGGGGATGCGCTCGTTGTGGAACCCGTTCCACTGCGATATCATTCAACGACAATACGATTTGATTACATCATCGCCATCTTCGTCACCCACCACCGCCCACCGGGCACCACCCACCATCATCATCATCATCGTCATCATCATCATCATCATCATCATCATCATCATCATCACCATCACCATTTTTTTACAATTAAAAATGGGTGCGCGGTCGCATTCTAGCGATGTGTATACGTGTGTGTGTGTGTGTGTTGTGTGTGTGTGTGGTGTGTGTGTGTGTGGAGAGGGGGGGGGGGGGGGTTGTGGGAGCCAAAGGTGCAGGGTAAGAGCGGAAGGTATGGGTGGTGGATGGATGGGTTCGCTACCTCTTTTGTGATGTGTGTGTGTGTGTGTGTGTGTGTGTGGTGTGTGTGTGTGTGTGTGTGTGTGTGGTGTGTGTGTGTGTGTTGTGTGTGTGTGTGTGGTGTGTGAACTTGTTTCACTGTCCTAGGTGGAATTCTTTCCATGAAATAATGTAACGTCTCAGAAGGTCTGACCAGCGTCCTGAGAAAGCTGAATGTGTAAACCAAGTTGCCGCAAAGTGCTGTTTATACAGTGCTCATCGGTCAGCCCCCGTCCGCAACTGGTTCTTTGAGAATCTCTCTCTCTCTCTCTCTCTCTCTCCTCTCATCTCTCTCTCTCTCTCTCTCTCCTCTCGTGTGTGTGTGTGGTGTGTGTGTGTGTGTGTGTGTGTGTGTGAGTGCGTGTGCGTGTGCGTGCGCGCGCGCGCGCGCGCGGTGTCTACGGATAAAAGCAAATTTTCGAGTCTTAAAACGTGTCACTCACTCTCCTAGTACGCCAACGTCAATCAAACGCCAGTTTATACAGCGTTTCGATTTCATGTCTTCATGAGGCATGCAAAAACAAGACTGTGTGCGACGTTGTGTTCCGCATAAGTATGTCAAACGAAGTGTCTGTGTGTGAGTTGTGTGTGTTGTGTGTGTCGTGGGAATTGTGTGTGGGTGATGTCAGGTGCGGTGCGTGCGTGCGTGCGTGTGTGTGCGTGTGGTGTGTGAAAGTGGGTGTGTGTGTGTGTGTGTGTGTGTGCGCGCTGCACCGCGCGCGCCAGCGTGCGTGTTTGCGTGAGTGATTCGAGAATTATCTCAGTTACTAACGATAGAAACAGAATGAAACTTTACAAATGTTATTTAATACACGGTCGAATCATAGGCGTGACGTTACTGTTCACTGTTTGAAAGTGGCATTCAGTCATCTTCGGAGTGGAATATTCTCAAACATTAAGAAAATCACATAAATACAATGATTTCCTGTAGATATATCTAATCCTGTGTTGTGTTGACAATAGTCAAAACAATGTTTGGTTTTTTTTTCTTCTTAAGTGTTCCACTTTTATTTCTAATCTAATAGCTAGGTTTTGATTGAAATGATACGATTACCTTGGCCGTTCATTTTTCCTCAAATGCAAACGAAAAAAAAAAAAAAAAAAAAAACACCCCACGTGGATTGTTACTAAAAATGGAAATGAATACGGTCGCTGAGAGAAAACGTTTTGTAGACCATTAACATCAATATGACTATTTTTTTTTTTTTTCAAATTCATGTATTGCGGGGATTCATGATATAGCCGGCGAAGGTGTTTAGGTATATGTTCATTATCATTTAGTCCAGCAATACATGTACGTTCCACGTGACCCCTCTGCCGATTAAATACAAGCCAACGGCCGAAACACAATGCATATCCATCAATATCATTGCCTGTCTATTTGTCTGTATGTCTCTCCCTCTCGCACGCATACATACGCATTCATCAATTTGTCTAATATCATGTTAAATAGCACTACATCGAGGAACGAAAACTCGCAAAAGCACACTTTCACACAAACGCCCACATGCGCACGAACACACACACACACACACACCACACACACACACACACACACACACACACACACACACACACATGTAATCCATGAATATGTTTATGTCTAACTGTGAACTGTACGATTGTTTTGATTCATTTATTGACTCACCTGCTTTCTTTTCCATATATCGGGAATTCTTTGCCATGGTAACTTTATGAGGAAACCATGTTTTTGTGCTATGAAAACGGACCTTCAAAAACGATAAACTAAATCACATCTTCAGAGAGGCTAGCAATGAACGCGGCAGTATGTGTTCGCGTACACGCGTGTGTACATCGTAAAACGTGCGCGAGATACAGAGAGAACATCGTAACGTGCGCGAGATAGAGAGAGCGAGAGAGATAGAGAGAGAGGAGAGGAGAGAGAGAGAGAGAGGAGAGAGAGAGAGAGAGAGAGAGAGAGAGAGAGAGAGAGAGAGAGATGGACTATGCATTATAATCCGGCCTCTACATACTGTAGTTGTCTTATGTGCTTGAATGAAAACATGGGTATATAGCAGGCCTGCAGGTGAGCCCGTCCACGTGAATATGTGCATGCGTGCATGAATGGATTTACGCACACTGTTGCTGAAAAGTAACAGCAAGCTTGTTCAGTCTTGGTCTTCTCGCTCAACAACAACAAAAAATGAAGAGAGAGAGAGAGGAGAGAGAGAGAGAGAGAGGAGAGAGAGAGAGCAGAGAGAGAGAGAGAGAGAGAGAGAGAGAGAATTAATTACTCACGTGCCTATCGGAAAGTCGATTGTTAAAGAACGGGATAGTAGCCTTGAAGCGCATGACAGCCGTGTCAAGTTCAATTCTGGAAAGTGCACACGTCTCGCTTCAACCCACTGAATCGATGCACCGATTCGGCTGATAGAGCGCTGTGCTCTGGCACCGCACGCCTACCTCTTTAAAAGGGGTGCACAGGTAATCACGGAGTCAGTAATTAGCCGTACCCAGGAAATCAGGGTTGCCACCTGCGTCTGTCCCGTTTGTCTGTCAGCAGCATTACACATACGCACACACGCACACACACACACACATATGCACACGCGCGCGAGCACGCACACACACATATGCACACGCACTCGCGCGCGCAAACACACACACACACACACACACACACACACACACACACACACACACACACACACACACGTACACGCGCGCGCGCGCACACACACACACACACACACACACACACACACAAACACACACACGAAACAACGGAACCGATATGAACCACCTTAGATGGAATCATAGCATAGGGTCAAAGGGCAGACGCTGTAGCACTGACTTCACCCAGCCAGCGCTGACTGGAATTAGGACACTAAGTCCATGGTGAACTGGTTTCAGCGTGGTGTTTTTCAAACTTAAAGCATGTAGTTTTATGAAGGATATGTACTTTTTTGTTGAATTTCTTCATCTCTGTACACTCAGACAGGTTTCCCAAGGCACTGACGAAGGCGCGCGCGCGTGTGTGTGTGTGTGTGTGTGTGTGTGTGTGTGTGTGAGAGAGAGAGAGAGAGAGAGAGAGAGAGAGAGAGAGAGAGAGAGAGAGAGAGAGAGAGAGATGTTCCAACAGCATAGAACAAAAAAGACCTAAAAAAAAAAAAAAGTTGTGTCCCATTGATGTTTTTCACGTCTCCAGCCATACCTATCCGCTTAACCGCAGCGCCCCAACCCACCCTACCCCCCCCCCCCCCCCCCCTCCCAGGAATACAGCCGACAGGCAGAGCCCCAGCCTTCATCGACAACCTGTTACCTGTGGGAGGGACCATGCCTCACCACGGGAAATGTTTGTGGAGAAGGGAAGTAAAACTGCCCCAAAGAAGGAGCACAGGTTACCTCCTCTGGGAGTCCACTCCACTCTGGAATTGTGTGTGGAAGGGACGAAGGTTTTTTTTTTTTTTTTTTTTTTTGTTTTCCCTTCTTTTTCTTTTTAAAGCGGTATCGGAACCTGAGAGAGGGAACATCATGCACGTCAGGATGGGACTGTGGTTCCCCCCCCCCCCCCCCCCCCCCCCCTTCCCCCCCCCTTCCCCCCCCCCCCCCCCCCCCCCCCCCCCCCCCCCCCCCCCCCCCCCCCCCCCCCCCCCCCCCCCCCCCCCCCACCAACCCCTTTTTTTTCATTTCCAATTCTCGACGAGGCAGAATGTGGTTAGTTTCATAGTGAGATGACTGCAGGCGTAAATTAAAAAAAAAAAATCTTAAGAATAATTTCTTAACGAGTCCCCCCCCAAAATGAGGACAAACAAGTTGCAAGACTTGGGACATGTCAGTCTTTGTTTTCGGCGGACTCGCTAAGAACTGTTCTTAAAATTTGAGGCAGTTATAATTTGATTGTGAGTTTCTTCAGCCAGCACCTTTATTGTGCAAACATAGGATCAGGTTGGTGCCGCTGGTAAAACAGTACGGACCATTTGCTCTTCTCTTCATATGCGCTGTCTTTAGGTGCCATCTTTGTTGGCATGGCCCATGTCACCGGCACACCAGGGTAATGCCAGAGTGAGTCATGAGTGGGTGGCAGGGTAAGGATGATGCTTGCACGAGGCAGTCATCATTATACTAAAAAAAAAACAACAAGGCCCAACCAAAGGCACCCGAGGCGAAGATATGATCGCGCCCACGAAGCGAACATTTTCATTTAAAAGATTTTTTTTGAAAATGGATTTTCAGCCAATAGCTCACCAGAATGAAAATTATTGGACAAAAATTTTCGGACGGAATTTCCATATTCTGAGTTAATACTGTTTCCAGTTGCATGGTTAAGTTTGTTTTAAAGTGAGCTGACTGCAAGCGGACTTTGAAACACAGTTAAAAGTACTCTTTCGCCGAACGGAAGTGACAATGTCTTGTGATTTGCTTGTCTCTTTCGTTCAGGCAGGATACTATTTTTTTTTTCTTATAAGTTTGGTCAAGTTTGATTATTCAATTTTCTTAAGCGAGCAAATGAGAACGGTTTTTTATACGGTTCAGAACTGCATACGATGATGATGACCTTCATGGTAAATCTTGAAGAGAAAGGTAAAGGTTATACGTAATCATCATAATTTCACATTTTTTTTTTATACATGTAAATGTTATCATGATCATAATTATCATAATCACCAGTTCATAACAATTATTCGATGACCATTCTAAAAACCTCAGACGGAACATGAAAGAAATACTGTCGCCAGCTAACGCAAAGATACCCCCCAAAAGTAACAAACAAAAACAAAAAACAAACAAACAAAAAAACAACAAGAAAAAAAACCGCATCGCTATGCACAACAGCGTTGCAGACAGGAACCCAGCCGGAAGGCTCGGCACCTTGTTCCCCCTCCTCCTAACGGAGCGGCTATCACGTGCAGCGACACTAAATCTTGGTCCCCACCTGCGCGGGGAGACAGCAACCCACAGCACGGAGCGCCAATCGATGTCGGCGTCTGACTCTGGCTCCCTTCAGGAGCACAAACATAGGCGCTGGAGACTCTCAGG
>JADBJO010003505.1:22500-27500 GCA_016801955.1 Conus betulinus
CTTCCAGCTTTTTCTGATTTCTCAATCCATCCGGTCTCAACGATGCCCCTTTTCCCTCTGGGGGATCCCCATCCCCTTTTCCCACTTTCCCTCCCCTCCTCCCCTTCTCTTTCTTTCTCTCTCTCCTCTTTTTTTTTTTCTTTAACCCTTTATATCTTCCTTCTCCAGGGATGGCTGCTCATATTTTTGCCTGGCCCCACCACTGTTTTGCTGCGGCGTCTCTGATTTCACTTTACGTTTCTTTCACGTTTCTTTCTATGCTTTCATCCATCCTTCTCTTCTTTTTTTTTTTCAATTTTCCTGCCTTTCTTTCCCCACTTTCCCCTTCCCTCCCTCGCCAACTTTTCAATCCTCATCCTCTTTTCCCCTGTTTTTGGTCTTCCCAGCTTTTTCTGATTTTCCTCTTCGTTCTTGAATCTCGTGCTTCTTTGGCTTCCCTGTCTTCACGATCCCCCTCCCCTCCCCCCTTGTCCTTTCCTCTTACTTCCCCCCCACCTTCCTTCTCTCTCTTTTTTTTTTTCTTACCCTTAATATCTTCTACTTCCCCTGATTGCTGCTCAATTTTTTGCCTGGATTTTACCCACTGTTTCATCATGCGGCTCTCTGATTTCACTTTTACGTTTCTTTCACTTTCTTTTCTATGCTTTCTTTCATCCTTCCTTCTATACCTATACTTTTTTTTTTTTTTACAATTTCACTGCCTTTTCCCCTACCTTTCCCCGTCCTTCTATAATGTGATTTCTCTCATCCTTTTACCACCCCTTTCTTCCCTTTCCAGCCACTTTCTGTTAACATTCCCCCAAACGTTTGGCCACCTTTCCCTGAACTTTTCACCACTGTCCCCAGCCGTCCTTTTCGTAATGTCCCCCGTGCCAACCTTCTCGCCATTCTTTTTTTTTTTTTTTTTTTTTTTTTAATCTCTCCAGCAACTTCCCTCCGACACCCTCCCTACTAACTTTTCACCATGTTCTCCCCAACATCTTCCCAATCATCTCCTCTCCCCCCTCCTCCCCCCTCACCCCTCACCCCTCCTCCTTTTTCGACATATTGTCTGAATTTTTCACGACGAAAAAGCAGAAAGAGCACACAAAACAAAGTGTGAAGTAACGCACTTTAATGAACGACACAAAACAAGACAAGAAATTTTCGGCAATAAGCCTTCCTCAGCGACAAAACAATGAAAACAAATGCAGACATTAACATGCACAACACTCCCCTTGTGAAGCCAAAGTGGTGAATGAAGTTGAAAGAGGGGCAGTGGGAGAGAGGGTGAGTAGTGTTCGAGGAAGAGCACGAGGAAAGAGGTGGAGTGGAAGCGAGGAGGAGGAAGAGAGAGAGAGAGAGAGCGAGAGAGAGAGAGAGAGAGAGAGAGGGAATGAAAGTAGAGGAAGAGTGGAGAGAGAGAGAGAGAAGAAATTTTTCCACAGTTTTCACCCCACGACCGCCGCTTCCTTACCTTTTTCACCTCTGCTTTTTCGCTTCCCCCCTTCAACGGCCCTCACCGAAGTGCTCGTTAAGAGTGAGGGAGATGGTGCAAGCTGAGCGAGAGGCACGCGGCAGTAGTAGAAATTTAGCCGGGAGCAGCAGCGCTGACTTCAACGGCGCTTTGTAGTAAAAAGAAAAAAAAAGTAGTGAGAGAAAGTGATGATGACTGAACGGCTGACTTGCTGTGTGTGAAGAAGGATGGAGGATGAGGGATAGGAGAGAGAGAGGTGGCTTGAGGGTTCGATAGAGAGAGAGAGAGAGTGCGAGGGGCGAGGTTGCTGAGAGAGCTAGTTTGGTGGGGAGATATGGGGAGGGAGGGTTGGCGGTGAGACTTGACTAGGTAGAGACAAGGAGGAGAACAGAGAAAGCCCACTGTTATATTAGCGAGAGGAGAGAACCCAAAGAGAGAGGAGCTAGAAGAAAGAAGAGAGACAGACAGACAGAAAGAGAGACCGAAGCGAGAGAGAGAGAGCGGGGTGGCGGTGGTGGGGTGGTCATGGGGTTGGTGGGGGAGACACTTCAGTGCTTTTTTACGAGCAACGGCTTAGGCCTACCTTCGGCCTTTGACGAGTGAAGAAACCCACTGTTATTTTGCGGTCTTTTAACAACACAACTAATACAACATGACATGTTAACGTCAACAGTCCAAACCCATCCCTCCCTCATCGAAACCAAACACACCCCCACTCAAACTGATAACGCAAGAATCACCTGATGATAACATCTTCCTATACATACGCCCCTTCACACATACAAACTGTCCACCCAATGTCACGCAGCATCTGAACGCTCGGGCAGGAGGAAACACTGAGCTCTAGGCAGAGCTGGACAACGGAAAGTCTTCACGCATTGAAGATAGGCCCCTTCCCTCTCCTTACCCCCCCGACCCCCCCCCCCCCCCCCCCCCCCCCACACCACACACACACACACACACACTTGCCCCGCCTCCATCCTAATTCTCCCTCCCTCCCGCAAGTGCTTCGGCCCTGACCTCTTTACGCTTTCAAGGAGCCAGGCCATATGTAGGGTCATGAACATGGTGTTGACGAAGGTATTCCACAATAAGAACAAACAAGGGTGAGGTCATGCATTTTATTTAAGATATGCATTTCGTTATTTGTTTTTCATATGGTCAGACTCACCGATGAAAAGTTTGCGTTGAGTGAAGACTATGGAGGAGAGAGGAAGGGCGTATTGCAATACTTTCCCACTCCCTTCTGCTGGGAAACCAAAACTCTTGTCAACGTGTCTGCAGTGATGTGCACACCCGGTCGCACCTCTTGACCCCTCTGACCCGCCCTCATTCTCCATGATCTGAACAATACGTTTGGGAGTTTCTGACCAACGTTGCTTTTCATCTCTGAAAGTTCTGCTCTGGGTCGGCCTCTCTCGCACACGTCTGTAGTGTTTCCACAGATTTAGGAGACAGTCTGGTCGGTAGTATAAAGACCCTGCTGCCCTCAAGTTTTTTCTCCAAAGACCACCCCTCTCTCACTCACTCCCCTTGGGCTATGTCAGCAGTTTCAGTGGGAAATATGTCGAACATTCAATTCCCCAAATAAACATGCCTTTCATTCGACTCAATACTTGATCGCCGGTTAACGAAGGGTTTTTGTGTACCGATTTCATTTTCATTTTTGAATCCAAGATGGCGGCCAGAGTGGGTTTTGCATATCAGTCTCATTTTCACTTTTATAATAAAAGATGGTACCTACTGATTTTTAGACGGTCGCTAGGTGCCGACCCCAGTTCTGCTAGGTGGGGTGAAAAATGGGCTTCGGGCAAAATGTTGCATATATGCTGCGGCTTAAGCTGAAGGCAACCAGGGGGGGAGGTGATATGCTCATCGTCTTGCAACGCCATACTTGAAAACCAACCCCCCACAATTAGGTACTGACCAGTGGGGCATGGGGGGGGGTGGGGGGGGGCTTAAGCTTTCCGTGCAATCTCTGTCGTTTCAAAAATCTGATGAAACTGAATCCATAGTTTCATCCCCCTGTTTCTCAAAGGAGGAAAGATACCGGTACTGAGATACGTCGTTCCCGTGTCCCTTTAAATCACAGTAATATTTGGGGTTTGTGTTTGCCAGTTTGCTGGGGAGATGGTCTGGGGTGTGTTTAAGGCTCAGTGAAACGCGCACACAGCGTCTACTGCACCTTTTCAGATGCTCCGTTCTTTGTTGGTTCCCATAATATAGAAAACAAGGAAATCATTTTTGCTATTGGTGGGTGGTGTGTGGGCCATATGGATGAGATCACAACAAAGGGGGGGTGGGGGCCGTTGTTTCTTAGGTAGGTGTCTGTAAGCAAAAATGTTGTTTGTCTCTCTTCCACCCTACACTGATTGGGGGGGAGGGGGAGGTGCGTGAAGAATGGCGGAAAATAGCCAACATTCAGTCCAAAAATGCTCGATTTCTTTGCACATCCTTTTCCAAAATCGTCTTTTGCAAGCCAGCGGCACCCCACCAGACCATCGGGGACTGGTGGGGGTGTGATAAACAGGGGGTTTCGTTTATGACTGGGGTGCTGGGCTACTGAGAATTCCTACGCAGTGGCCAGAGAAATTCATCCACTGACCAAAAAACATCTCCGGTAACCACGAGTTTCTCCAGGGGGGGGATTAAGCAACAACCGGTGGCCCGTGGAGATACGTGTCACAATATACCATCCATACAGAAGGAGCTTAGGAACGTTTACTGCTATGGGGGGGGGGGGATGGGGGGTCCGTTCAACAAGTGTTGAATTTCAACAAGGGGGAGCTTATGTCGAATTTAATCGCTTTTTTTTATGGGGTGCGTGGGCCTGGTGTCTGGGAAAACTTGGCGTGGTGTCGTGATGTATGTGTTTCTGTTATCGATCAGCCACATGATATACTTTCAAAACAGATCGACTCTTTGATGCCTGTTATCCGAGCGTTTACACTGTGTTTTGAGAAACATTCCTTTTCCTCTTTTGCAACACTTGTTCTTTTTTCCCACTGTTTTAATTACTGAGTATGGAAAATGTTAAGGACCATTGTTGCAGTATATCATTCTCTTTTTGACAGGATGATTTTTCCTTTTTAGTTTTTTTCAGAAAGGGAAGGTCATCTTAATCACAGACATTTCTGAACAATAATACCATAAGGGAAGCTACAGGGTGGTATAAAAAGGTAGGCAATGATTGAAAATAAAAAAAAATGTTGCTCATAATTACACGACTCTAATGTTACATTACTCAAGACAAGTAGTAACGTACCCTGACTGGCAAAGAGAGAGAGAGAGGAATGAGAGAGAGAAGAAGAGGAGAGAGAGGGACGGAAAGAAGAATGAGGAGGGGGGGGGGGAGAGGGATGAGAGGTTGGGTGTATATTGTGCGCGCACGCACGTGCCTGTGCCTGTGTTCCGTGTACGTGTGCACAAGCGCGCGCGGCCCTGTATGTGTGCAAAGGCCGCACGCGTGCCTCAGTGGAGACCACGCTGTGTGTACAGTGGGAGTTGAGTGTGTGTGTAGTGTGGTACATTGCATTGAGGTGTG
>JADBJO010003505.1:32500-37500 GCA_016801955.1 Conus betulinus
ACACACACACACACACACACACACACACACACACACACACACACACACACACAGACAGACACAGACAGACAGACAGACAGACACACACACACACACACACACACACACACACACACACACACACACACACACACACACACACGCGCGCGCGCGCGCGCGCGCGCGCGCAACTCACTGTGTGCAAAACAAAGACACGAACGGCGAGAAAAATTTTACATTCATATTCCAAGTTCGTCGTTCTATGTTTAGCTATATTGTTCTACATTTAGTTGACATTCCACATTTAGGCTCTATCCACGCCTATTGTCTTCCATTTTCTTACGTTATCAAGGGTAGGTGTATCCCCGATAAAAGTAGTTGACCAATAAAGAGCCTCACAGTTATGCATGTTTTGGCTGAATTCGTCAATGATGCCTTAGAATAAACGCCTTTCAAATCAATACTTTTGCTTCACACTGTATTTAAAGGTTGTAAGGACAGGTCAGAGAGGCCCGCAGTTGAAGGGTTTGTGCGTTCGACCGTCGACAGTTCGAACCTCCAATGGTTTGGTATTTTCAAGGCTTCAAAGTCAGGAACCCACTCAGCAGTGAACGGGTACCTGATTCAGGTCATGGAAGCATAAGGCGGCAGAAGGAGTTGGATGGGCTCCGTCTTCAAAGGCACTGTGCCATACATATGGACTGTCCCTGCGGCCATTAGGCTGTGAGAGATTTAAACTTTTTCCCTTTAAAGACAGGCCAATGATTACTTAGTAACTGATGGGCAACGTCGTCCTTAATACCAAGCTCCGGACACGGTGACTCTCAAACATGTTACTGTCCTTGCTGTCATAAACCTTTGAGACTTTAACTTTCAACCTTAAAGGGCAGTCTAAAGATTGGCCACTTCGTTTTCACCTGCCATTCATAACACTACGAGTGAAGTCAACATGCATTCGCATATGTGAACGCATGCTGACGCCATGTTCGCTGTAACATCCAAACGTAAATATTGTTGAATTCCGTCGTTTTCCGTGAAACTGTCACTTTCGCAATTTATTTAGTTACACTTCAGACAAGCCGGAAAGACCAGCTGTGATTTGTATTGTCCTCAAGCTTTTAACGTGAGATAATGCACTTTCCCCACTAACTGAGTTTTTTTTTTTTTTTTCAACCTTCACCAACATTTACAGCCTGACAGCGAAAAAGCTTATATAGAGAGTAGGATGCGCGCACGCACACATGTACACATGCATGCACACACACACACACACACACACACACACACACACACACACACACACACACACACACACACACACACACACACACACACACATTTATCAGACTTGATGACTCCACCCCCTTTTTCTCCTTCCACTCACTTACACACACACACACACACACACACACACACACACACACACACACACACACACACACACACACACACACACACTCTCACTCTTTCGCTCGGCGCATGCATTCCTCTTCTCTTTAAACACCGTCTAATCTCACAAACGTTAAAAGATATGAAACTGAAAACGAAAGAACACACACACCACACACACACACACACACACACACACACACACACACACACACACACACACACACACATATATACATATATATATATATATATATATATATGCACGCGGTATGGTAAGCACGCATACTACTAGCTTCTTCAGCCTGTAATGGCTTTTTTCCCTTCAGAAAAACGATTATTATCTCGCAGGAAAACGGAGTTATTTTCGTATTCCCGAAGACCACAACTGTTTTCCTTTGAATAACAATTGCTTTCCCGAGTTTTCTGATGGATCACAAGTGTTTACCCAATTTCCCCGAGGAAAACAGTTATCACCAGTTCTATCCCAAGGATCACAAGTGTTTCCCCAATTTTCCCTGTGGAAAACATTTATTATCAGTGCTATCCCCAAGGATCACAAGTATTTCCCCAATTTCCCCCCGATGAAAAAAACAGTAGCACTATCCCCAAGGATCACAAGTATTTCCCCAATTTCCCCCGATGAAAACAGTAGCACTATCCCCAAGGATCGCAAGTATTTCCCCAATTCCCCCGATGAAAACAGTAGCACTATCCCCAAGGATCACAAGTAATTCCCCAATTTTCCCCGAGGAAAACAGTTATTATCATTGCTATCCCCGAGAATACAAGTGTGTTTCCCCAATTTCCCCCGAGAAAAAAGTTATATCCGTGCTATCCTGAGGAAAACAAGTGTTTTCCCCCCAATTTTTTCTCCGAGGAAAACAGTTATATCCGTGCTATCCTGAGGATAACAAGTGTTTTTTTCCCAATTTTCCCCGAGGAAAACAGTTATTATCAGTGCTGTCTCTGAGGATCACAAGTGTTTTCCCAATTTTCCCTGGGGAAAATAGTTATCATCAGTGCTATCCTCCAGGATCACAAGTGTTTCCCCCCAATTTTTCCAAGGCAAAACAATGATCATCAATACTATCCTTAGGATCACAACTGTCTTTTCCCATTTTTTTTTTTTCTTTTACGAGGATAAACAATTATCATCCTTTAGGAAAACAACAGAAATAGGAAAACATTTTTATGACCCCTTGGAAAATAAAACTTGTCACAGATCCTCAGGTTGTTAACCATTTTCCGTCGTTTCACTGGATACCAAAGACACCAGAGAGCATGCGCTTGTCCTGGTAAAGACCAATCGCAGCTGTTTTCCCAGTTAACAACGTTTTACTCTCGCGGTAATACCTGTCTTCCCCGAGAAAACATGGATAAAAGGTCATTATCTTGAGGAAAATGGTAAAACCAATTGGGAAAGCAGTGCTTATCCCTCGGGGAAATCAGGATCCCTAGAAAAAAAAAATAGTTATATCCTTAGAATGAACAAAAAAAAAAAAAAAAAAAAAAAAAAAAAAAAAAAAAAAAAAAAAAAAAAAAAAAAAAAAAAAAAAAAAAAACAATCTTCTCTCTCCGTCTTTTCGCCATGTTTCGCGGGACTCGGACGTGTTTTCCTGAGGAAAACCGGCTATCATCAAATTTGGACGTTATAATGTGCTCCCACACATCTGTCTCCTCTCCTAGCCCGTGCCTACCAACAGGGTAAACCGCGGTGTAATCAACTCTCCTAGCCCGTGCCTACAACAGGTAAACAGCAGGCTGGCACACACACACACACACACATGAACAGAGACAGAAAAGGTGACAGAGAGACAACGTTTGATTAACAAGCTGGTCTTTTGACTCGGTTTCTCTCAGTGTAACAACAATCTTTTCATCTTCCATACAACCGAAACAAAATGCTGACTTCGAAATGGGTAGAGATCAGACAGGCAATCCTTTATCCTTACCCACAATCAACGGACGAAGATGACCGAAAAAGAGAACGAAGAGGACGCGGGGAAACACAAACTCTTTCTAAATGGGTGGAGGCGAGACAGGCAACTCGTTTCTCCTTGTCTACAGTCAAAGGGTCGAGAGAGAGAGAACGAAGAAGAGATGGGGGGAAATACAAATGAACCGTTCAACACAAAACAAGACGTACAGTAACGGAGATTTTATATACACTACGAAACAGACAAGTAAAGGTTTTGACGAACGTGTCCTTTAGACGTAACGAACAACAGGAAAGAAAGAAAGCAAGAAAGAAAGGAAGGAACACAGAAAGAAAGAAAAAAAAGAAACCAACAAAGACAGGAGGAAAGCACGAAACTATACTCCCCTAATAGCGATTAGCACGGAAATGACAATGTTTGGATAGCGTTGCTTTAGACTTGTTTTTGTTTTACGTTCATCTGTGTTCACTCTCGTTTTCAGTAATGCCGCAGCGTGTTTCGTTTTTCTGAACGAAGTAGAAGAAGATATGAGAGAGAGAGAGAGAGAGAGAGAGAGAGAGAGAGAGAGAGAGAGAGAGAGAGAGAGAGAGAGACAGACAGACAGACAGACAGACGGACGGATGGAGAGGCAGATAGACACAGACAGAGACGAAGAGGAAGAGGTCTTCAGTGATGTCCGTCGTTAACCAAGAGACAACAGCAGACGGCCTAGCAGCATATACCGACGACAACGATAGCTTAGTCGCCGCCGAGCCAGCGAGGGCACACCTCCTGGAGGACGCTAGCACGCGCATCCAACACAAGTCTTCAACGACTTGGCGACAACGAAGCTTGGAAAGAAAGATCAGCCCGATGGTAGGGCACGAAAGGGCGGCGCCATTTGACACCTTACAGGCTGATCCACGAATATGACCCAACAACAGCTACAGCAGTTCCGTTCTGGCCAGAGACTACGTGGCAGGACTGTCCTCTCTCTCTCTCTCTCTCTCTCTCTCTCTCTCTCTCTCTCTCTCTCTCTCTCTTCTTTTCATGTCCCAGTGACAACCAGGCCCGATGGATACAGCCACCTGCAGTGTTGGTCTGAAAATGTTTGAGCCCCATGACCAGAGAGGCATCCAGCCCGCGACACAATCGACAGCTGTGAGGGGATGCTAGCCAGGGGCAGAAAAAAAAAATCCCCGCAAATGGGCGCTCCTTACGAGACTCAAACCGATGACTCGCAACACAGGAACCCGCGATGTTAACCCCAGCACCATGGCGGTGATGTCAGGATTGTTGCTTCCCCCCCCCCTTTTCTTTTTTCCTTGCTTCTTACAGCCCCTCCCCCCCCCCCCCCCTCCGATCTTTTCCTCCCCTGTCACCCCCTCCTTTGCCACCCTTCCCCATGCTCTTTCGGGCGCTTACGCGCACTCACACACAGGCGCTCACATGCACACGCACGCGAGCACATAGATATATGCACGCGCACGTACACACACACACACACACATAGGCTCACATCACATGCAAACACAGACACAGACACAGACAAACAGACAGACAGACAGACAGACAGACAGACACACACACACACACACACACACACACACACACACACACACACACACACACACACACACACACAGCTTTCTTACAGTTATTACTTTGCCACTACATAGTTCACTAGAAATCGACAACATCCACCGCTGCCAC
>JADBJO010003505.1:42500-45000 GCA_016801955.1 Conus betulinus
GTTTCTCTCTGTGTAAGAAAGAAGATCTACGCTCGCCTAGAACAAACTGCACAGGGAATCGATATGTAACACCCGAAGCGAACGTTACAGACCTCTACACACTGGTGGTTCTCGCGTCTCTCTTTGTCTGACCCAGTTCTCTAAAGGTTACTGGGTTCTCTTCATCACTGAATGTTTACAGAGCATCAGATTCATGTTGCATTGTGTAATACAATTGCTGCTGCTGCTGTATTAATCTGTCCCCCCCTCTCCCACTCTCTCTCTCTCTCTCTCTCTCTCTCTCTCTCTCTTTCTCTCTCTCTCTCTCTCTCTCTCTCTCTCTCTCTCTCTCTCTCACGCATAGCTTTTTAGAACCATCATTCATCATTTTTTTTTTTTTTTTCAAAAACATTTTCGTCATCATTTTCTACCCAACATTGCACATCCAGAGAGGTTTTCGGGTGCTAAAAGGTTTTCTGGCCTTTGTTCTGGTTTTGCTGTTCTGAACTGGGAAAAGTTATTGCAAACGATATATGCGTGGTGTCTGGCTGAATGTGTGTGTGTGTGTGTGTGTGTGTGTGTGTGTGTGTGTGTGTGTGTGTGTGTGTGAGAGAGAGAGAGAGAGAGAGAGAGAGAGAGAGAGAGAGGAGAGAAAGTATATAATTTGAAATGATAAAAGTGTACTATTCAGAGAGAGAGAGAGAGAGAGAGAGAGAGAGTGTGTGTGTGTGTGTATATATATATATGTGTGTGTGTGTGTGTGTGTGTGTGTGTGTGTGTGTGTGTGTGTGTGTGTGTGTGTGTGCGCGTGCGCGCGCGCGCGCACGTGTGTAAATCAGGCTTCAATTTGTTACGACGCATGACCGACTGGGTCATACAGCGTCTGTCTCCAGGTGACAAGGAATTACTTCCCCTTCCATGACCCTGACCGTGACCTTGACATTGTGAGCCTCTCATACGTCACCAATCTTTACCACAAATCATACACGCCGCTCATTCCGACACCCCCGTCCAGCCACAGCACAGCCCGGTCGCCCCGCCGCCGCGGCCCGGCACCGGCAATCCACAGGTAGTAGTCAATATCAAGTCGTCAAGAGGCAACCCACCGGAGGAGACACTGCACTGCTGCCGAGTCACTTCGGTGGTGTTCAGTGGCGCCTGTTCTGATCTAACATACGCAGGACACCACCTACTAAGCCCCCTACTGACGACAATAATTGCTTTGTCGCGGAGCCGGTGTGAGTGAGCTCTCCTCCGGAGGGCGCGCCACCACGCCCGTCCAACGACAGCCCCCCGTGGACTCGCCGATACCGGTGACCCCGACGGAACCAAACCAAGACCAGAAACGTGGAGAGGACATCGAAATTGAGGTCACCATGAGAGCAGGGCATGAAGGGCCACAGATTTGAGACATCTTTTTTTAATGCTGATCGATGAGAATGAGGATGATTAAGATGATGCTACGGATTTCCATTTCGGTCTGAGACTACATGACAGAGCTGTACTCTACGCTTCCTTTCATAACATATCCGGCGTCAACCCAGGCCCGAGAGATACAGGCACCTGCAGTGTTGGTCATGAAATTTGAGCAAACACTCTCAGAAACGCATCCATTAAGTGGATGCAACTCGACTGTGTGGTCCCAGTCTTCCAAACTGAGTCCACAGCAAACTCAACTCTGGGTAGGAGCCGGTCGGGGCAGAAAAACCCACATGACTTTGATGGGATTCGAAAACGGCAGTCCTTTTTGCGGTTGAAAAGAGAAGCGTGATTCTTCCCGTTGAAGGATCAGTGTCCATTCGCGGGTCAGAAAGAAGCATGAAACTTCATGTGGTTTAAGAATGGCGGTTCTTTTGATGATGAGAAACCTCGTATTTGAGAATGGCGGTCCTTCGGCAAGTGAGAAAGTAGTGTGGCACATCCACTTGTACCAAAAGTGTCCTTTCGCAAGTAAGAAAACAATTTATATCGCCGCATGTTTTGGGGGAGTAATGTCCTTATGCAGGTGGCAAGAAAGTGTGACACTGTTTTAGGCCTACTGTCCTTTCGTTGGTGAGACAGAAGCGTGGCACTCACTGGTTTAAGAAATGTGTCCTTTTGCAAGAGTGGAATGTGAAACTTCCTGTTTACAGAATAGTGTCCTTTTCCAGGTGAGGGGGAAAAAAAAGCACGTTACTGACTGTTTTGACAATAGTGTCCTTCTGCAGGTGAGAAAGAAACTTGACGTTTACTAGTTTAGGAATAGTTTTCTTTTGCACGTGAGAAAAGGGAGTGTCATTCTCCGTTTTAGGGTGATGCCCTTTTTGCGCATGAGAAAGAAGTGTGGAGCTTCTAGTTTCAGGTTCAGTGTCCTTTAGCTGGTGAGACAGAGTGTGACACTTCCTGTTTTAGGAGTAGTGTTGTTTTGCAGATGAAAAATAAGTGCAAGTTTTCATAAGATAGAAATGGCACTTTCCTGCGGATGAGAAAAATGCGCGACACTTTCCTAATGTAGGAATGTTGTTGGTTTTCTCATTGCAGG
>JADBJO010003505.1:52500-57500 GCA_016801955.1 Conus betulinus
CTTATATGAAAGAATCGTGAAAAAAAAAAAAACAAAACAAAACATGAATATACATAATCTTGAAATGAAAAAGCAAAGGAGACAAGCAAATGCCATGAAATAGTGCCCAGCAAATGAAACAGAAAATTCAGAGAGACATAAAGCAATTGAGAGGGAAATAATTGAAAGGAACACCGAGCACGAGTGAAATGTGTCTGCAAGTGTGATTCCCTACACATTTCATCACATCGTTACAACATTTTAGGAATGAAGCAGGACGCTCAAAGAACAACCAGGACAACTCACCCATAATTAAGATAGTAAGTGGATGTTCTGAATGCAGTAATGAAAACAGATGACTTTCAAAGACCAGTGAGACAAAAAAAAAAAAAAAAAAAAAAAAGAAAGAAAAGAAGTCTACCGGAGTAAACGTTTAAAGCAACATGTACATTTAGAATAGTATTCCTAAATGCGGCGGCTGGCACACTTAATGTAATAAAAGTTCTTGCGAAGTGCAAGAGGAATGGACGATTGGTTTTTAACGGTTTCAACTGAGCCACTTTGTAAACGAAAAGAATGTTAATGGACTCTGACAGTCACAGATTTTCCAATGCACATTGAGATTACAGACACAACGTAGTAGTCTATAGCGTACTGGTAACGATAAACAGCGAGTCTGAGCTAACAGTCAACGCACCGAAGGCCTCACTCCCAGCGTCAAGTCCAGCCAGTGTGAGTGGACTATGAATGTGGTTTACACAACTCTGATAATCGGCCCTAGAAAAACCATCCTGTAGGGCACTGCCCCAGGACACAAAGACTGGGCAGACAGGGAAAGACACGGGAGGACATCACCCAGGACACAAAGACTGGGCAGACAGGGAAAGACACAGGAGGACATCACCCAGGACACAAAGACTGGGGGCAGACAGGGAAAAGACACAGGGACATCACCCAGGAAACAAAGACTGGGCAGACAGGGAAAGACACAGGAGGACATCACCCAGGAAACAAACACTGGGGGCAGACAGGAAAAGACACTGGAGGACATCACCCAGGACACAAAGACTGGGCAGACAGGGAAAAGACACAGGAGGACATCACCCAGGACACAAAGACTGGGCAGACAGGGAAAAGACACAGGAGGACATCACCCAGGACACAAAGACTGGGCAGACAGGGAAAAGACACAGGAGGACATCACCCAGGACACAAAGACTGGGCAGACAGGGAAAGACACAGGAGGACATCACCCAGGATACAAAGACTGGGCAGACAGGGAAAGACAAGGGAGGACATCACCCAGGACACAAAGACTGGGTAGACAGGGAAAAGACACAGGAGGACATCACCCAGGAAACAAAGACTGGGCAGACAGGGAAAAGACACAGGAGGACATCATCCAGGAAACAGAGACTGGGCAGACAGGGAAAAGACACAGGAGGACATCATCCAGGACACAAAGACTGGGCAGACAGGGAAAAGACACAGGAGGACATCACCCAGGAAACAAAGACTGGGCAGACAGGCAAAGACAAGGAGAGGACATCACCCAGGACTAGGACAGGATTGACCTTTGCCTATTCCCGGACAGCAGCAGAGAAAAAAAAAGGGGGACGGAGGACGATTGTCAATTCACGAGGTGTCCCAACGCCTCTAGGGTTACGGGACTGGTGATGACGATGATGATGGCGACGATGACGATGACAATGATGATGATGATGACGACGATGACGATGACAATGATGATGATGATGACGACGATGACGATGACAATGATGATGATGATGACGACGATGATGATTAAATTGACGATGATGATGACAAGGACGATAATGATGTTGATGGCGATCATGTTGACGACGACGACGACGACGATGATGATGGTGATTATAATTATGATGATGATGAATAAACAATAGCCATAATTGTTAGTTTGATTGTCTATGCCGCAAGTACCTTTTAAAGGGTTTATAATTATCAGAATTAGCTTTTGAGATGTCCCTTATGCCAGTTTGTACTTCGTTTTGCCGACGTTCATCATAGCACTTTGTATAAACACCAATATCTCCTAACGATAATAATGTACGATAGTCTTTACAGGAAGTGCTCTTCGATCCAATAATCGAATGATCGAAGTCTCAAGCTCAAAAGAACACAGTTCACCGCAACACAATACACGCTTCAACAGAACATAAAACTGAACTAAACAAAGAACAAAACAAACAAACAAAACAAAAAAAAACAGTCACAAGTCTTGCATAACACAACGCACAACTAAAGACACGTCTATACAAACTGAACCAGTGCACCACTCAAGCCACGACATAGACAACATATTCAGCACACAGCTGAACACACAACATAACGCTGCTCTCATACACCTTCTACCATTCAGCACACACACTCAACTCAACGCCTGTAAAAAAAAACAAAACAAACAAACAAACCCCCCCCCCCCCCCCCCCATAGCCTTTCACATTAAACAACACATTGCGACTTAACACGCAAACATAATTTAACACTTAACACACAAACACAATTTAACCCTTAACACACAAACATAGTTTAACCCTTAACACACACAAACATAATTTAATCCTTAACACACAGACATAATTTAACCCTTATAGAACGGCTGGTCGAACGTGGCAACACAATGGAAGAAGACTTAGTAGCTGGCAGCTGAACACGCAAGTGAGCTTTTGAGAGAGATATTTGAGAATGCGTGGCCGGTTTTGGATGTTTATTTGTTGTGCAGAAAGTCTCTCTAAAAATGCTCTGGGCTAAAACGGGCTGTCACCTTTTGCGTCATTCAGTCGGCCCCCTTCTTCTCTAAGGCTGCCCATCCCCTCCTTTGTCTCACTCCGTGTGGGCGTGGGCGGGGGATAGGGTGGACGGAAGGGGAGGTGTGTGTGTGTGTGTGTGTGTGTGTGTGTGAGAGAGAGAGAGAGAGAGAGAGAGAGAGAGAGAGAGTGTGTGCGTGTGTGTGTGTGTGTGTGTGTGTGTGTGTGTGTGTGTGTGTGTGTGTAGTGTGTGCGTGCATGCGTGCGTGCTTGCGCAAGCGTGCATATGTGTGTGTGTGTGTGTGTGTGTGTGTGTGTGTGTGTGTGTGTGTGTGTGTGTGTGTGTGTGTATGAATGTGAATGTGCGTGCGTGTACGTACGAATGTATGTGTGTGTGTGTGTGTGTGTGTGTGTGTGTGTGTGTGTGTGTGTGTGTGTGTGTGTGTGTGTGAATGTAAATGTGCATGCCTGTATGTGCGAGTGCGCGCGCGCGCGCGCGCGTGTGTGTGAATGTAAATGTGCATGCGTGTTTGTGCGAGCGCGCGCGCGCGCGCGTGTGTGTGTGTGTGTGTGTGTGCGTGCCTGTACGTGCGAATGTGTGTGTGTGTGCGCGCGCGCGCGCGCGTGTGTGTGTGTGTGTGTGTGTGTGTGTGTGTGTGTGTGTGTGTGTGTGTGTGTGAGTGTGTGTGATATAATTCTGGAATGATATAGAAAAAAAGTAAGTCAAAAATCGTGAACAGGAATGAACCGAGTGCACACAAAGGAACCAACACCAGACCACACCAAAGTCCACCTCACCATACACCACAACAAACCACACTGAAAAGACACAACAACCTGAGTAGAGATGACAGAAACAATCAATACATGTTCTATATATATACCAACCCACAACGACTTCACAGCGGCAAAGACTTGGGAAAGAAACCAACATCAAAATCCCTGCATTGCTTTTGCAATTTCTAAAAATCTGTGCACTTTCGTGCCGACTGGCGTTGCTTTTTGCATTGTCACCGAAACTGCGGAACTTAAAAAACAAAACGAAAGATAGAGATTGATGTCTACGAAACTCAGTAGCTAATGCAGAAAGGAGAGAAACAAAAAAAAATCTATGCATATGGAACACACACACACAAACGCACATATGCATGCACGCACGAACGCACACACACATACACACACATACACGCACGCACGCACGCACGATTACACACACACACGCGCGCGCGCGCGCTGGACTGTTTCGCGTTTACGATAATTGAAGGTGATGATGAGATGATGCTTAGAGAGCTCCACTCTGGCCAAAGTACAGCACAGGGCTGTACGCTGCACTGCTTTGCTGATATATCCTGGCGTCAACCAGGCCCGAGAGATACACAGACACCTGCAATGTTGGTCAGGGGATTTGAACCACACCCTCTACGACATATCCATTTAGACGATGAACCCTCGTCTGTGTGTGGCTGCATTTGAGCCCATATCACACACTCCACAACGGATACAGGAGCTGGCTAAGGTAAAAAAAAAAAAATCCCACAAATATAATGCCTCTGATGGGAGTTGAACCCACGACCTCCAAGCCCGCAGCAGAGCGCGAAGCTCATAAGCACATCACGGCGGCTTGTTGTAATCGAATTATTTCTCAACACAGTGTAATTGTCTCTGTACGTCTTGCTGTCAGTCTATGCCCCCCCCCCCCCCTCTCTCTCTCTTTCTCTCTCTCTCCCTCTCTCTCTCTCTCTCGTTCTGTAATAACGGTCTGATTGTTCACACACACACTCACGGCATGCCTTTCCAGCATGTTTGTGTGTCATCGGTTTACACTCCTCCTACCCTCTCCTCTTCTTCGCCAAGGCCAACATGAGAGTCCGAAGGCATGTCATATTATGATAGGTACCTTATTTGTGACTCCTTGAAAGATCCAAACAAAATTTTTTTTCGTGTGATCTTAAGAGTTTACCGGAAGAAACATTTGTACGGCATATTTTGTGGTATTTTAGAACACCCGGTTTTTTTTTTTTTTTTTTTTTTTTTTTTTGATATACATCCCATTTAGGAAACTTGACTTGGACAAAATGACAGTCGTGGTTTTTGGCCCCTAGCGGTTGGCTGGGATAGAAACAGCATGAACTGACCGGATTTTGTGTGACCGATTTCAACAGAGTCGTGGTGCTTTTCCATAAGGCAAATCCTGTCCTCAGCTCAGACAGATTCTTCCCATCAAAAACGAAGCCC
>JADBJO010003505.1:75000-80000 GCA_016801955.1 Conus betulinus
GTGGGTGGGGGTGTGGTGGATGAGGGTGGAGGGATGTTGCCAATGGTGAGAAACATCTGCAAGATTCAGACCACACACTCTTCTCAACCACCCCTCATCCATGTGCTCCCATTCCCAAACACACACTCTCCCATCGATCCATTCCCACTGCCAACCCCTTCTTCTTCCTCAGCGCTCCCCCTTCCTCCATCCAGTGCGTGCAAACCAATGAAACCTGATGAGAACAACGCATTGGAATCTGACAGCAACACACACGACGGACGCACGTGCAGCACGCGGCCATCTGCAGCGTCTCTGCCAACCACTGGCCCACTGGTGACATCCTGACTCACTGAACACACAGACCTCTCCTTCTGGCTGGTTTCCTGACCTTTGCATTGTCGGGGTGGGTGGGGTGTGGTGTGGAAACAAATCAACAAAGATATCAGCTGCTCCTTTCGTCGCTCCCTCCCTCCCTCCCTCCCTCCACCCTCCCCGTTCTACTCCTTGTCTCCTTACCCAAATGTCTGTACACACCTTGTGAATTCCAGACATTGCGCCATACTGTGGTTTACTTGAGTAAAAAAAAAAAAAGAAAAGAGAGAGAGAGAGAGAGAGAGAGAGAGAGAGAGAGAGAGAGAGAGCAAGCAGCAGCAAGCAGCAGCAACCCCAAACGTACAAGAGGCAGAGGTAGTGACAAAAATTAATGGCGTTTTACAGTGCTTTTCTTTATTTTATTATTATTTTTTTTGGGGGGGGGGGGGGGGGGGGGGGGGGGGGGGGGGGGCTGGGAGTGTGAAAAAAGGGGTTACAAATGGTGAGAAGCGCTTGCAAGATTCAAACCAGACTCTCCTACCCCCCCCCCCCCCCCCCCCCAAATCCACGTGCTCCCCCACTCCTTAAAGCCTGCCACACACTACGCTGGAGGGGGCTATGTGGCCCATGTCAGTGAGCCATTTATTTAGTACCCAAAGCGCACGTGCACCACGCGCTCTCCTCGGCAGCACGCGATCATTGCACGACCTGTTGCAGCTTGTGTTGGATGGCATTAAGATTCAATCCTACTTCAGTGCTTGCTGGAAGGCTGCGTTTGATTGTTTCCGATTTGTTACGAGTTACTCGTATCTGTTATATACAAAAGTAATTAGTAATGAACAAAAAAGGGAATGTTTGGTGACGTTTATTGAACAGTATTTCCTTCGAGCTTCTGCTTTTATTATGCACTCTACGTCTACAAAACTAGTTTTTTGTTATCGCCAAAAAGTTGATTGATTATTAAAACAAGAAATAAAAAAAAAAAAAAAAAACCAACAGAAAAATGCTTAGTCTGTAATACAACTGTTTACCTCATCAATAATTTTTAGTACTACTACCATTACAACTACAACATGTTTTTTTCTGCTTTTGATTGCTTCTGATTTGTTATTTGTTGCTCTATCAATCATGTAAAAAAAGAGAGGGATAATGAATTGAAAAGTGTATGTTCAGTGACATTTATCGAAAAGTAATTCCTTCTGCTTTTATTATGCATTTCATGTGTACGAAACTACTTTTTACCACCACAAAGAAACCAACGTACAATCAAAACAATAAAAATAAAACTAACAAAAATAAACACACACACATACACACACACACACACGTTTACTGAGTATTAAAACTGTTTGCAACAACAGCAATAATTTCTTTTAATGCTATTTTTACAACCATCCACAATTACTACTATTACATTTCCTTCTCCTTCTGCCGCTGCTACTAATTCAAATAACGAAAGGCAAATTAACTTCTTCATCAGAGCCCATATTCCCAGAGTACTGAGCACCGTGGGAGGAAGCCAGCGGAAGATGTTTAGATGTCTGTCAACAAACCATTAGGACCCGTCACCGCTGTGTCAAACAACCGCATTGCACTTGCTGGAGGGGGCAATGTATTGCGGGCTTTAACGCACTCTCTCCTATTGACCACCTTCCCCACTCCCAGGCTTATTCCAGAACCCTCCCTCCGCCCCTCCACTTCCATCCAGCGCGTGCAAACCAATCAGACGTGATAAGAACAATGCATCGAAAACTTGACAGTGACCCACACGACGCACGTGCAGCACGCGGCCATCTGCAGGGTCTCTGCCAACGACTGGCCCACCGGTGACACCCAGACTGACTGAAAACAGACTTCTCCTTCTGGCTGTTTTTCCATCTGAACTTTGCATTACGAGGGAGTGTGGAGAGGGGATGGATCAGCTCCCCCCCCCCCCCCCATTCCATTTTCCCCATTTTACTCCTTGTCTCCTTCACCCTTATGCCCAATCCATACTTCAGACTTTGGACCCATCCTGTGGTTTGCCTGAGTTAAGAGAGAGAGAGAGAGAGAGAGAGAGAATTCGTTCAGGAATGAATCCAAACGAACAGGAGGCAGAGACAGTGTCTAAAGTTAAAGTTTATGAAGTTTTACAGTGGATTTTTCTGAGGGGGTGGGTGGGTGAGGTGGATGAGGGTGGGGGGATGTTTCCAACTGGTGAGAAGCACCTGCAAGATTCAAACCATACTGTTCTAAACCACCCCTCTATCCACGCGCGCTCCCACTCCCTAACGCTGCCCCCCCCCCCCCCTTCCCCCACTCCCATTCTAATTCCAGAGCCCGTCTTCCTCCATCCAGCGCGTGCAAACCAATCAGACTTGATGAGAACAATTGCATCGAAAACTTGACAGTGACGCACACGACGCACATGCAACACGCGGCCATCTGCAGAGGCTCTGCTAAAGCTGGGCCGCCGACTGGTGAATCCCTGATTGACTGCACACAACTGTCCCCTCCTGGCTGATTTCCTGAAGTGTGCGTTGAGAAAAAAAACAAAAAGAAAATAAACAAAGATATCAGCCCCTCCCCATCCATCCCCCCCCGTCTCCCTTGCATCCTGTTCCTTCAGGCTCGACACGCAGGTCGTGAATGTTAGCAATGGCAACATCTTTAAGAGAGAGAGAGAGAGAGAGAGAGTTTGACAGACAGACAGAGGAAAAGAGAAAGAGAAGAGAGGAGAGAGAGAGAGAGAGAGAGAGAGAGAGAGAGAGAGAGAGAGAGAGATATCACTACGTACTCCCACCTCTCTTCTTTCTCCCGTTTCGCTCTTTGAGCAGACCAGGAACAGGCTAAAATCTTGGAGAAACTGAATTTTCAAGTCAGTCTTCTTCCCGTCTACACACACCTGCAACCACCACCACCACCACCACCACCACTACTACCCAACAACAATTCTCAGTAACTGCATGGGGTTAAGGCGACCGTGAAGAGCCAAACTATCAACAGGGCCAGACAACACTTGCTGCTGCGACTGATGCTGTTGCTGGAGGTGGAGGACTACTAAACAGCAATGATTGAGAGAACCGTTCTCATCCTTTACCCCGTCCCCCACCTCCTCCTCTCTCTCTCTCTCTCTCTCTGGCAAAATCCACGATTCTGTGCCTGAAATAAGTCATAGCTCAATTCTCAGCATCACTTGAAAGAAAAATAAGCTCGGCGATTCATCAAATGTAAAGATAATCACACACAACGAACCAAACAGGGGGAAAAAAAAAAGCGTAAATGCATCAACTTTGTCAACTGCAGCTGGTTGGCTAGATACGAAATGTTGATATTTTTTGTTTGTATCACACATATAATACAGCAGTGGTTAATGAAAGAGAGATGGGAAGAATAAATAAGAAAACCCTGTTCTTGTGTGTAGAATGTGTAGGAAGGATGAGATACGCACTATCCTTTCAGTTGACTGTTTTTGACTGTTTTTCCTTTTTTTCCTGGTCATTACCAAATGGCCCAATTCCTACCGCCACCTCTCTACCAAAGGCAAATGCCGAGGATTTCTTTCTCCCAATCGGAAGATAGTCACACAGAACTGGACGAATTACATATTATGACAGGAAAAAATATTCATAAAACCAAGGGACAGTACATGATAAAAAAACGACAAAGTTTAACCAATCTATACCCTAATTCCTCTACTTTCCCTGTTGAAATCCACTCTCTCTCCCATAGGAATTGAACATGATAAATGGTGTTCTACGGCGTACACGTCCAAGGGGACATTTCTTGTGGTCATGCACCAGCTCTGATTTGTTGTCTCGTTTGCGTGGCTTCAATTCTTCTTTCCAGAACCGCTGTGAGAAGAGTCCGTGTGTTGGGTGCAATACAGAAAGATGGAATACACCAGGGCACAAAGAAGCCTGACAGTAGGTTTACGGTGATGTCATTGTTCTTTCGCACAGTTTTCACTCCTGGCAGTATTGTGGTTGTCTTTGCTTCCCTTGAGAGGATTTCTGGTTCTGATCGCTTTTTTTTACTTCTGTTGGAGCCCAGGTAAGTGAACCGCGAACCAGCTTCTGTCCATGGAATGTAATATCGGTATTGATAGTGGCGTTGTGACTGGCCTTTAGGTTGGTCTTTTCGGCACTGCTTTCCGTGTAATATTTTGGTGATGGTTCATCCCATCTTTTAACATGCTTGGCGAATTCTTGACTGCTCCCTCCCAGACCATCCACGTCATTTGTAAATCGAAGATTCGTGATGCTTCTTCTCCCAGTGCTGACTGTGGTGACATGATCTTCAAATGCATCAGTCATGATGCGTTCAATGAGTACATGGAAAAGCGTTAAAGATAGAAAGCAGCATTGACGAACCCCAAATGAAGTACTGAACCGCCTTGTATGAGCACTACAGTATTTGCTTTGGAGTACATTGCTGGATGGTCTTTTTCAGCTTTTGACTTATATGAGATGTCTTCATTGTGGCTCATTGCGGTTCAGCCGACTGTGCTGAAGGCTTTCTCGAAGTCTATTTGGACTGAGTGGAAACTCTTTTTGGTGTTGGTGATGCTTTTCGCAAAGGGTACGCGTGTTAAAGATCTGTTCGCTACTTCCGCCTCTGCGGCATCCAGCCTGGTCTTCAGCAGGACTGCTAACTGCTTGTGGCTGTAATCTGTTCAGAATGATGTTGAGACTTACCTGTAAGGCACAGCTGATCTAGAATGACGT
>JADBJO010003505.1:87500-90000 GCA_016801955.1 Conus betulinus
TTATCAGATCATCATGCTCGGGACATCACACTACAAAACCCTAGCTTGCTGTTATGGCTAAAATATGAATACTTTCGGTGATAATTAAAGATTTGAAAATGATATTATTTAATGAAACCCCGACGTAAAACTTTATTGTAAATCATATACAACAATGCCCCTCCTCTTTACCACTCAGAAGGAGGGGGTAGTGGGGACGGGAGTAAGCACAGTATAGTAGACGTATATCTCCCTTCAGCAGGTCAGAGTTCTCGGTTGCAATAGAGGTCAAGTAGTAACACTGCCGTATGAAAAGATGAAAACCACCCCACTTGCGTGAAAAGAATTCGAAAAAGAATATGAAAAAGGAGATTTTATCCTTGAATTTTGGATGAACAAAATAGTTTAATCCTGCAAGTCAACAGGGAGAGAGGAGACATGCATGAACTGTGGACTCCTTGTGTTTCTACGGTACAATTATTGTGCAGGGATTCGGGAGAGGAGAGCTGAGAAGATGACAGAGAAAGAGGGGACGGGGTGGAGGTTCATGTCGCTTGAGCTCGCACTTAACACAACCACACATTGGTTGAGCTTCAGTCACATGTTAGATCTAGATTAATGTATGGTCAAGAGGTGTTCTTTTCTGCTCCAAAGACGTTCCTAGACAAGTTACGAAGTTTAGATAGCAAAGCCATTAAACTGGCTTAAGGTGTCCCTCTTCATACGAGCACAACAAAATCGTATAGAATGGCTGGCGTTTTACCTCTTGATAAAATGAGAAAGCTGACATCAGCAAAGTATGTAATAAGAGCAAACACCAATGAAAATTCATTTCGAGCAGATACAGACATAAAATCTGATACTGATATTCAAAGGAAACAAGGAATAAAAATAAAAAAATAAATTACAGACTAGCACTCTGAATTATCATCCCAAAAAGTGTTGCCCCCATGATGAATGTCACGCCTATTCCTCCTTGGGAATTAACGAAAGGTAGTTTCGACTTTGATTACACAGATACTCGAAAAGGTGACAATCCAAGTATTTTAAGTATAACACTTAAAACATATGTATCTGAAACTTATTCTGATCAACTTAAGGTTCTGTGCTGGGAAGATCATCATGCGGACTTTGGCTTTGTTGTTCCATCTTTAGAAGTTGAAAAGTCATAGCATCTTGGCTCAGACACTTCGATTTTTACAGCAGAACTAATAACTATTCTTCTTATGGCTCTGTCATATTTGATTATCTACCACTAAATCTTTTAAATGTTCTTTTTTGTGTAGATTCTAAATCAGTCTTGCAGTTTCTTGCTTCATCATTTAATTACAAGAATAACATTATCTTTGAAAAAAATATTCAATTCATTGCATTCAATTGAAAGGGTCCAATGTTGACTTTTGTTGGATACCATCCCATTGCGGAATTTACCACAATGAATATTTTGACCATCTCGCAAAAAATGGGGCGAGAAACACTTTGGATGCTATTGAACTGCCTTGCAGTTTATCTCCAGTAGAAATGTGTAACATACTAGAAAATGAAACGATACGACGTTTTTTTTTTCTCTTCTGGACAAAGTATTTTTTTCATTATGGAATGCTTATGGAATAATCATTATGAGTGCCGACTTTTGTTAAATGCTTTAACGACAAAGTACTGTAAAGACATTAAGTGTGAGTCTGCTCTGCAGAACTGAAAATTGAGATATATATGGTAAAATATGGAGACTTTCCTGCCTCCGGAAGTCGTAGAATGTATTTTGCCTGTTTCTAATGTTAAGTTATTTTGGGATCAGTTTAATCTTTTCAACCTTTTGATATTTAGATTAGCTAGTTATCTGTTATGTAGTCCTATTGCACGTTTCTTGTAACTCTCTCTCTCTGTCTCTCTCTCTCTCTCTCTCTCTCTCTCTCTCTCTCTCTCTCTCTCTCTCTCTCTCTCCCCCCCCCCCCCCTCTAAATTTTTTTTTGATGATGTTAAAAATGTAACAAACTTTTTTGCTGTTTTTTTTTTTATGCTAGAGTCTAAAATCATCGACACGATGAAAAGACTTTAAATAAACTAACTATCAGAGTCTTGTACAATATGTCTCAACTGTGCAGTGAATTTGTTGTCACGAGAGCTGATCCGTATGAAAAGATGAAAATCGCCCTGTTTTGTGAAAGGATTTTTTCTTTTTCATTATGAACAAGATTTTACCCTTGAATTCTGAATGAACAAATTAGTTTAATTAATCTTACTAGTCAACAGGGATGGAAGAAAGATGCATGAAACGTCGACTCCTTGTGTCTTCGACGCTACAGGGAACAAGGACTGAGAGTGAGGAGCCTATCTAACGACAGAAAAGAAAGGGAGGGTGGACAGGTTCATGTCGATTGCGTTTCAGATTGCAACAGAAAAAAACAAACCCAACCAAACATCGGTTGTGAATCAGGTAGAAGAAACAAGCCTCAAGGGCTGAGCTGCGCAGTGAACTTGTTGTTTTATGGAGCGGCTGATCCTGTGACAGATGTCACAT
>JADBJO010003505.1:102500-110000 GCA_016801955.1 Conus betulinus
CGACACCCCACACATACTATACCCACACATCACACACCACAGCACATCAAAACACCAGGTGACACCCACACCATACTATACCACATACCACACACACCACTGCACATCAAAACATCAGGCGACACCCACACATACTATACCACATCACACACCACAGCACATCAAAACACCAGGCACACACACCACACATTCTATACCACATCACACATATCACAGCACATCAAAGCACCAGGCGACATCCACACATACTATACCACAGCACATCATCAAAACACCAGCGACACCCACACATACCATACCACATCACTCCACAGCACATCAAAACACCAGGGCGACACCCACACACATCACCATACCACGTCACACCACAACACACCCAAAACACACACACACACACACACATTTGGCTCACACCACACCCACTCCGGCCACAACGCATACACTGGACCCATACAACACACGGATTCGGATAAAACCACACACACAATATTAAGACCACACTATACGCATTTGGATGACAGCAGATATATTTGGATCAGAGGGCACGATACACACACACACACACACACACACACACACACACACACACACACACACACACACACACACATGTGGACCATACTACACACAAGTAGACCACACATGTTTGGACGAAACCAAACAAATTTGGACCATACCACACAAATCTAGATTATACCACACAAATTCGGACCATTACACACAAATTTGGGACATACCACACAAATTTAGATCATACCACACAAATTCGGTCCATACCACCACACAAATTTGGACATACCACACACAAATTTGGACCATATCACACAAATTTGGACCATACCACACAAATTTGGACATACCACACAAAATTTGGACCATATCACACAAATTTGGACCATACCACACACAATTTAGATCATACCACACAAATTCGGACCACACCACAAACGTCCAGACTACACCACACACATTTGAACGACACCACATTGCATCTCACACACACACACACACACACACACACACACACACACACACACACACACACACACACACACACACACACACACACACACACATCTGGACCACACACACAAAATCACGTAACGTCTGGGCTACACAACACACATTTGGACCAAACCCTACGACATAAAACGCAAATTTGGACCATACCCACACGACACTCACACATATTTTTGGATCACACCAACATATTCGAACTTCGCCACACTAGATCCCACACATCTAGACCACACACACACACACACACACACACACACACACACACACACACACACACACACACACACCATACTGGTATAGCATATACAGAGTTCTGTTCACACCATACTACACCAACTCATACTATGTCTACACACGTACACACACACACACACACACACACACCCACACACACACACACACACACACACACACACCATACTGGTATAGCATATACAGAGTTCTGTTCACACCATACTACACCAACTCATACTATGTCTACACACACACACACACACACACACACACACACACACACACACACACACACCCATCATATCGGACCACGATACACTCTCCCCAGCCCATCTTCCCCCTCCACAGCCACACACACAAACCACCGAAACCGAACAGCACAATGACTTGCCCGTCCACCCTACCTACACATTTCTGGAACCGCTCTCCCTCCCTCACCGACCCTTCTTCTCTCTCCCCACACGAAGGAAGACGACACAACACTGGAAGTAAAAAGATTACCGTTCTTTCCTCCCTCCCTCTCACCCCCTTTCTCCCTCCTCTTTCTCTTCTCTTTCCTCTCTTCCTCTCTCTCTCTCTCTCCTCCCTCCCTCTCCTCTCTCTCTCTCTCTCTCTTTAATGCTGTTATATTTAGATCAGGAGGCTAAACGGACTGGTGACAAATGTAAGATGATGTCTGTTTCAGTATGGTTTGGGGTATGTATGGTTGACCCGAGGTGATGGAGGTGCAAATGAATTATTTCAACAAATCTTAAATAAATGTCAGCGAACCGCCCAGATTTGTTTAGATTTCGCCTGCAGTCGTTTCACTTTGCAACTAGAATTATTTCAAGTTTGTTTAAATTAAGCAGCGACGTTTTGATTGTAGATGGCAACATTGGCAGGATCAGGTGGGCAACAGTGAGCGCTATTCGATGTACAGAATGTTCTGTGATTATGACATGCGCTATATACTCCGAAACACTTACAATTAGATACGCAGAGGCACTTCAAACATACAATATCATTGTTTCGTTTTGACGTGTCAGACCTTGCTGTTTATTACCATAGATACAGGAATTCTACACCACCAAATGATCTGTATGTCCATTCTGTAAGAATATCGAAGAAAACGAAGACCGTTTTGCTTTATGTTGTCCATTTTATAATAAATTATTAATTAAGAAAACAGTTGATCGCTCCAAAATATTACAGAATAGCAAGTGTTTTCCATCTTAATCTATTGTTATCCTCAGTTAATGCAAAAACTGCGAAAAACCTCTGCGTTTACTTGTACAAAGCTTTTAAAACAAGAGATATTGCAATTTCCTAAATCAATTGATAATTAAGAGTGTAGATAATGAAATGTATAGTTGGTATTTATGTTTTCTTTCATTCTGCCGAAATGTAGTAGTTATTGTTGCTTTTCTGTGCACACACACATCCTTCCTAAGAGGCTTGGCCAATAAAATTCGTGTCGTGTTGTGTCGTATCGTGTCGTGTCGTGTCCCTCTCCTCCATCCCTCCCTCCTCTCTCTCTCTCTCTCTCTCTCTCTCTCTCCCTCTCTCTCTCTCCCTCCCCTCCTCTCTCTCTCTCTCTCTCTCTCTCTCTCTCTCTCTCACCTACCTGGAAAAGCCTTGCGTCGCGAGCAGAGGCCAGGACAGAGTCCTTCGCAGAGCGATGTCGGTGTGCCCATGGCCGCCACGTCCTGCCACTGCGGCGGACAGCTGATGGTGGTGGTCAGGGGCTGGTGGTTCAAACCCGACCCCGTGGGCACCAGTGACGTCACCAGCACCCCGCGCTCTTTCAGCTTGCTGCGCGACTGACGTAACAGGTGACGCCGCGAGGACGCCAGGAGGCGGCTGGCGGAGGGGCTGAGCGGCGAGGGGCAGTGGCCCGAGACATCCACCACCTCGATCTTGATGTCCACGGGGCTCTTGTTCTTGCCCTTGGGCACCCCTCCTCCTCCCCCTCCCGCTCCCGAGCTGGACTTGGAGGGCGTGGCGGCGGAGGAGGAGGAGGACGGGATGATCTGGGAGAGGATGCTCAGGACAGACTCCCTTCGGGAGGTGGTGGAGGGCTTCCGGATCCTCTCGTTGTGGCGCCGCGACACCGGCGACTTCTGCAGCGGGATCTTGCCGGTCTCGGCGGCCGTGGCGGCGGCGTAGCCGTTGGGCAGCCGGTCCGGGACGACGGGGCTGAGGTGACCCGGGCCGCAGCGGTTCAACACGGCGTCCACTTCGTACATGTTGTCCTTGCCCTGCCCCTCTTTCCCCGGCTTCCCCTGGGGCAGCATGTGCTCCCCGGAAGAAGTGGTGGTGCCCACGAACGACTCCCGCGGAGAGATCTCGTACTTCCTGCGAGAGCCCAGCCAGTGACGTATCCGTGTCGTCATGGCCGTCAGGAGGCCGAGGCGCGCGGGGGGGGTGTGATGACGCGCACGCTGCAGGTGCCCTCGGCGTGACTGCCGTTGACGAAGGGGCCCTCGCCGCTCTCCGGCACCGCCGGTACTGCCGGAATCCCCACCAAGATTTTGTCCCCGCCGCCGCCGCCGCCGCCGCCGTGACCGCCGCCGCCGCCGTGACCACCGCCGCCGTCATCTTTTGTCTCCTGGTTTTTTGGTCCGTGGAGATGGTACGGAGTCTCTCTCGGTGTCCTTGAGGCGTTTGCTGGACAGTCGGCGCACCAGTCTGACGTCATCATCGGTGGCATTGACGTTCAGCAGCTTGCTCCAGTGCGCGTCACCTGAGACACAGGACACCAGACCTTCTTTAGAGGAGTCTGTTTTCACAGCAGATTGTCTTGGATAGCAAACTACTATCATAGCATACCTCCTAGCAGACCGTCCACATAGCATATTGACCTTATAGTAGAAAGTCTGTTAGCTGACCATCTGTATAGGAGATCCTCTTCATAGCAGACCGTCTGCATAGCAGGTCCTCTTGATAGCATACCGTTTTCACAGCAGATTGTCTTTGATAGCAAACTACTGTTATAGCATACCTCATAGCAGACCGTCCATAAAGCATTCTTGTCTTTGTCGCAGAAAGTCCTTTGGCGGACCCATCTTTTATAGCAGATCCTCTTTACGGCACACCGTCTATATAGCAGGCTATTTTATACTTGATTGATTTTTTTTTGTGGCAGATTATTTGATAGCAGGCTGGCCTTATGGCGGACTGTTTTGTACGATAATGTCTATGGCCAGCCGTCGTCAAATCAGGCCATCTTTATAGCAAACTATTTTGCAGCAGAACGTCTTTATAGCAATTTTATAGCAGGGCATCTATAGAGCAGACTGTTTTATAGCTGGTCATCTTTATAGCAGACGTTTCTAGCAGACTGTCATTACTTGATAATGTCTATGGAAAACCAACGTCATATCAGACAAACTTTATAGCCAACTATTTTGTAGCAGAGCGTCTTCATTGCAAACCGTTTTAGTGCCGATCGTCTCTACAGGATAATGTCTATGGCAAACCGTCTTTGCTTCAGACCATCTTTACAGCCAACTGATTTGCAACAGAACATCTTTATAACAGACTGTTATAGCTGACTGTCTTTTTCTAGTAGACTTTTATAGCAGACCGTCTTTATAATGTCTATGTCAAATCGTCATCATCTCAGACCATCTTTATAGCCTACTGTTTTGTAGGACAGCGTTTTTTTATAAGATAATCTCTATGGCAAACCGTCGTAATGTCAGACATCTTTATAGCAGTCTGTTTTGGTACCACACCGTTTTTGCAACAGGCTATCTCTACAGCAGATCGTTTTTGTAATACACCATCTATACAAGACACCGTCTTCACAACAGATTTTTTTTTTTTTAATAGCGGACTGTCTTTATGACAGATCGACTTTACATCTGACTGTCTCTACAGCAGACGTCACTTCATTGCAGGACTTATATCACAAAGGTCAGTTTGTTACTTGAAGCATATGAGAGACGTCAATTCTTCACTTAGGACAGAAAACAGACGTCAGTTCTTTACATGACACATTTAACAGATGCCACGTTGTAAGTTGATACATATAACAGACGTCATGATGTCGCTTGAGACGTACACCAACCGTCATGTCGTCACTTGAGATAAGCAACAGACGTCATGTCGTCACTTGAGACACACACCAAACGTCACGTCGTCACTTGAGATATGCAACAGACGTCATGTCGTCACTTGAGACGTACACCAAACGTCACGTCGTCACTTGAGATATGCAACAGACGTCATGTCGTCACTTGAGACGTGCACGAAACGTCACGTCGTCACTTGAAATATGTAACAGACGTCATGTCGTCACTTGAGACGTATACCAAACGTCATGTCGTCGCTTGAGATATGCAACAGACGTCATGTCGTCACTTGAGACGTACACCAAACGTTACATCGTTACTTGAGATAAGTAACAGTCGTCATATTGTCATTTGAGGCACGTTACATGCTGTCACTCAAGACTTACTCCAAACGTCATGTCGTCACTAGAAATTCTCACAGATGTCATGCCAACTCCAAACACATACTCCAAACCTCATGTCGTCACTTGACATTTTTTGCGAAGTCGTGTTATTACTTGAGACAGGTAACGGGCGTTAGGTCGTCACATGAGATATAGAACAGAAGTCATGTCGTCACTTGAAATCTATAACCGATGTCATGTTTTTACTTGAGACATGCCACGAACGCTATGTCGTCACATGAGATATACAACAGAAGTCATGTCGTCATCTTGAGACATACAAAGCGTGTCGCGTCGTCTCACGAGACATGTATCAAAGCTTCATTTTAAGTCGCACAGAAAACATCATGCGGTCCATGGACTCAGGCAGCAGAGCACTTTGACACTTGGGACATGCAACAAATGTCATTACGTCACCTGAGACATTAGCAAAATGTCATTTCGCCAACCTTAGACATACAGCAGGCGTAATTTTGTCCCCGGAGACAAAAGCTACACAGCACAGGGCAATTTGGTCACCTTCGACAAACGGGCGTTCTTGTTTCATCTGTGACTCGACAAACGGGCGTTCTTGTTTCATCTGTGACTCGACAAACGAGCGTTCTTGTTTCATCTCTGACTTTCTGTTATCCGACCGGCGTCACTTTGCCGCGAGTGCAGGCACAAGCCACATTTTGACAACATTCCGTTTTGCTTGAATTTAATGGAAGTTTGTCAAACGAATTTTGAAATCTGTCTCGGGCAGGAAAGAATGTCAGTTTTTAAAGAGCGTTTTTCGAAGATATATTCTTTTCAGAAACGGATGATGATGATGATGATGATGATGATGATGATGATGATGATGATGATGATGATGATGATGATGATGATGATGATTACATGCCTATCAAGCTTTAGCGTGGTTTTTTAAAACTTTTTTTTCCTCAGCACGTCTTCACGCTAATTTCTTTGCTGTGTCGTTACAATAAAACCAGGGTGTGACCTGACCCGACAATGATGTATTCCGCTTTACTTACACACATACTGTGAAATGTTAACTACTTAACATAAAGAAGTCTGATAACATGGGAATGCAATTTCTGCAGGCTGATTAGCACCAGTTACAATCAACATCGAACAGAATGGTAGAAACGGCAGCAAGGCTGTCACATCGTAAAATACAGAAGCATGAAGGCAGCACACAATTCTGCCATGAATAACAGAAAACCCTTCCCTAATTCAAATGATTTTTTTTTACACTTTAAAACAAGAAAACACAATCCAGAAACTGTGCATGATTTAAGAAGTGAACCATTCGTTAAAACGTTTTTATTTTTTAAAGTTCTTCAGTCTCCGAAGATAAAATGTTTTATGCTATACTCTGTCTTTAGAACGGCGTAATCAATATCAGATTTACCTTGTTTGTGCTGCCACTGCGGCAATATAGGCACTGGTGGCGCTGATGAGACAGGTGAAATCACCCTATTACGTTTCTGGAATCATTTACTTTGAAGTGTCTAACTGGCTGGAGAAACTGTATGCGTCCAGCTGTTTTCGGGTAGTCACCGTCACGGTGTAATGTATATATCTTTTGTCATTTAACTTAACATGGGAAGACTTCTAGTGACAAATCTAGTTGCTGACAAGTTATCTGAAAGGCAAAGAAAGCCCCAAGTTTCGTCTAAATCAATGTTCTCCTAAAATTCGTTACGACTTTTTGTTGTTGTTGTTTCTTGCAATTCTACAAAAAGAAATGTCAATACCTTGGGTTCACAATACTGAACACATTCATCGGATTATACAAATCTGTTGCAAACAGACAGAAG
>JADBJO010003505.1:115000-125000 GCA_016801955.1 Conus betulinus
ATTAGGTTGAAGATTTTCCTGTCCTGGCATTAATGTCGCCACAAATAAGGAGGTTTGCTGTGTCCACTTCAAGAACTAGATTAGCTAGGCACTCTTCAATGGTATTAATATGACATTCTGTTGCACGGTTCTATAGTACGGCGATGAATGAGGAGGACAGTAACAATTTACTAAAACGACATCAGAGTTCGTACCAAACACCCTCTTATCAAATCTCTAACACATTATGATCATAATCCATTTCAATTTCTGTAACATAATCAACATAGCATTTTCTAACCAAAATCAGAACCCCGCCACTACACCTACCGTGCGCTGACAGTTTGATGCCAGGAGATGAAAAACAAATATAATCAGGTAAACTGTTTACAACGGATATCTTTTCGCGCGCGCGCGCGCGCGCGCGCGCGCGCGCGAGAGAGAGAGAGAGAGAGAGAGAGAGGACAAACGTCTTTTATGAGGAAAAAATTGAAAAAGCGCCAGATGGCATTTTACATTCAGCTCTCAAAACATAATAGTTATCCCTTCCCCAAAACAAACACAAAAACAGACAAACAAACAAACAAACAAACAAACAACACAACAACAACAACAACAACAACAACAACAACAACAACAACAACAACAACAACACACACACACACACACACACACACACAGAGTTATAAAATATGCAAACAAAGAAGGGAAACTCATAAATACAAAAAGCAAGTTCACACATTAAGCACATTTCAGCGTACACTCACATGCATTTCTCTCTCTCTCTCTCTCTCTCTCTCTCTCTCTCTCTCTCTCTCTCTCTCTCTCACACACACACACACACACACACACACACACACACACACACACACACACACACCATGGGGAAAAAGTTCTAAGTATGCACATGGCACAGAGAGAGAGAGAGAGAGAGAGAGAGAGAGAGAGAGAGAGAGAGAGATGATGATGATGATGATGATGATGATGATAAAGATGATGATGATGATGACGACGGTGATGATGATGATTTATTCAAATAGATCACGGCCTTTCATGTAGCGGTGTGAATACTATTCTTTCTGAACAACACGATAGTTGTTGCAAACATCACACTGCAAATCGGAATTACAAAATTGTAACTAGAGACTACCAGTAAAACAAACTTCATGATATTTGTGAAGGAACGAAACTTTTCGATTTTTTTTTATACACAATAAAAGAAAACAAACAAACTGGCATTTTTTTTTTTTTCAGAAAGAGTATCCTCATCTGTGACGAAAATAGCGATTCTTACGGATTTACATTTGGACGGGTACAAAAGCTTGGTTATCATTGCGCAATTCCTGCTGTGCAGGAAAACATAATCCGGCATGCACTTTACCTTCTCCATTTGACGCACATAAGCAACACAACAAATTTTGCTCCGCGTTGTATTTGCATCTACCTGAATGACCTGTAACATTTGAAATACCACACCTGAATTTCACAAGAGGTCACGTAAAAACGTAATCAAACTTCAGTTTAATATCTGGTTCGACGCTACGATTGTAGTTCCATATGCACTGCGAACGGAGACTCTAACACCACGGTGAATATCATTGCGGAAGGGAGGGGGGGGGGGGGGGGGGGGGGGGGGGGAGGGAGAGAGAGAGAGAGAGAGAGAGAGAGAGAGAGACAGAGAGAGACAGAGGGAGGGAGGGAGCAGGCAAACGATTTAAGGTGACAGTCCTATCGCCTAATGGCCATGAAGAGAGCTGTCAAAAGTTCACCACGTCTGGACCACGGCGTCGTCGTGACTCGGGGAGCCTACCCTCTCCTCCCCCCCTCCCCCCCCTCCTTCCCTCCTTAACCTCCCTGAACCCAAACCGTTTACCCATTCACTGCTGCTGAGAGAACAACAACGGTTTTCGAACCGTAAAAATCCGACCCCACCAGCGGTTCGAACTCCCGACCGCCGGCTCCACAGCCGAACGTTCGTATCATTCGACCGCTGGCGACAGACTACAGCGAAAGACAGACTGACAGACTCGCCGGCTAGCAGACAAAAGTCATACTTCTTGATTGGGAAGCAAGCACGGAATGATAGCTGTGTGACACAACAGAACAAACACAGCAGCACCAGCCGCCATCTGGCCTCTCTCCCATTCTTCCGTAACCACCATGGAAATTGTCTGCAGGGCGATTACATTTCGAAACTTCCACGATTACTCGACTCAACAAACATGACTCTTTTTTTTTTTCCATAGAACAAGAAGAAACCTCGCCTAACGCCACGCCATTTGTGAAACGTTTTAGTTCGTGGCTTGGGCAGTATGATGTTAGTAATGAGTCCATACGACACTCACAAGACAGTTTGCCATGTCCTCACCTCCTTACCTGCCTCACTGAACCATGAGGACAGGAAGCAGTGTGAGTGACTGACTTTAAAAATTGCGCAGCGTTAGTATTACAGTTCTTAGCACGCTCTCCCCCCGCGAGGGAGAAGCTATACACACGAATTTGAAAGATAACTCGGTCATTATCTGTTCCACTGTGCCTTAACGTAAAATGCCTTTCTTCACTGTCTAAAAATACTATGTGTCACAGTAGGTGATGGATGCAGTCTTTGTCTACTTTCGGGACCTTTGGGGGAAAGAGGGGATGTGGGTCACGACCTCTTTTGTGTCATATTCGACCTTCATAAGCAAAGTACACGCACAGGTGAAATAAATGCAGCAAAATGCAAAAAAGAAATCAAAGACAGAAGGAAAGAAACTCAAGTAAGTTTCTCTGCTCTCAAATATGCCTATATATAACATCAAATTGAAACATAGATCGTAAAGCAGGAAGTTCACCAATTATCACGACCTATTGTACGGAACCAAGTGTAGACTCCTTATCATGAAGAAAAAAAAACCCTCACCCCTTAGTCTGGATCGAACTCTATAAACAGGGTTCTTTCCCGTGTAAACTTCCATCCCTTGTACTAACATTTGTTCAGAATACACCAGGGCATTTGCAGTCCTATTCCTAGTTTCCGCCGGTTCAGATTTCAGATTCGTCTGTCCCTGGACCGTCAGCGCCTTTGATGTTATGCCAGTCTACATCAAACCTGAAAGCTTTTTGTTTCTATAGCTGACCGAGAGTAGGCGGGCCGATTCTCATTTTTCTTTTATCCGGAGCAAGAGGCTGTTGGCTTGATTTTGTGCCTTGGTTTAATTTAGGTTCGAACTCACGACCGCCGGCTCCACAGCCGAACGGATAATGGATAAAATGAATTATTCATCGTTCAGTTACTGGCCAATCCTAGTCGCATGAGAAATGCGCGCGCAAATTTTCTCTTGCAAACGCATGTCATGCAAGAGCCATAGGCGTGTAAGAATTTAATTTGATTTGTGCGTCCCTTCTTTTTTTTTAACATGTTGCGATCGAGAAATTTACACCTAAAAACAAGTAAGGGTGCTGTTTGAATTTTTACTTCTGACGGTTGTCCAGTGACAAGCAAGCGGGCAGTCGTTAGTTGCATTAAAGGCCTACTTCTGACGGTTGTCCAGTGACAAGCAAGCGGGCAGTCGTTAGTTGCATTAAAGGCCCTGACGGTTGTCCAGTGAGCAAGCGGGCAGTGTTAGTTGCCTTTAGCCTACCGTCTTGACAGGCCCCGTTTGCCTTTAGCTACCGCCTTTAATCATGGCCAGAGCTCTGGTCTCATCATGGCAGAGAAAACAAGAAGAAGCGAAATCGAGTTTTGATGCACTTAGCCGAATTTCTTTGTTTGAAATTTTAAGGCCGTTTGCTAAACATTGGAAGCAAAATCAAACCGAAGCTCTCAGAAGGTTCATTAAAACAAAACAAAAAAAAAAAGGTTCAAAAAAAAAAAAAACACAAAAACAAAAAAAAAAAAAAAAACAGAGCAGATGAGAGTGCAAAATCACCGAATCTGACTTTGAAGCCTAAGCGCTTGAAAAAGGACGCCAAAGAGAGTAGGTGAAAGCATTAGATGATGATAATTAGTATTCACGAAGGTCATAAATGAGCTGATGAAGAAAAAATGCCGATCGGTGATAAATGTTAATCTGACGAACCAGACAAGAGTTTCTTTAAAGATGTTTAAAAATGATATAATGAGGATGATGAGATTTGGGGATCACAGTGAGTGACGATCTAGCTTGGTTTATAAAATGGCCTTTTTCACGCCAGACTTGGAGACGGAATATTAAAGAAGCGGATTGGCGCACATGATCGGCCGGAGTTTTGCAATACATAAATGTGTCCCCTCAGTTAATAAAGGAATTGGGAACTACTGCTGGCTCAGACAAATAGAGCTGACTTGAAGCTTGCATAGACTTAGTGCTGCATCAATCATTAAAAGAACAGAGGCCATAACCAGAATAATACACGACCTTGTGGACAAGCTAGTACACGCATTAAGCAAACAAAGAGAGACAGCCTACAGAAGCAATAGAAATGCTTAGACATGCCTCCTAAGAAATGCCAGTGCGCATACGTGCGGCCATCAAACCACACGTCAACAAAGCCCTGCACAATTGGTGATAATATAGAAACCATGCCTGCCACAGACAAATTATTTGGTAATGAACTTACCGCTTTCCTGAAAGAAGTTATGGAGCTGGACAGATTGGATACAAGCATCAGTCCTGATGACAACAGGAAAGTTTGGTAATCATGGAACGACCGCAGGTCTTACAGACATAGACCACAAAAGTCAAGGGTCAAAGACCTTACACAGGACCACAGCAACGGCTGCAGGACCAACTCTGCAGACAGAAAGAAGGTCCATAGAGCCGGTAGAACCATCATTAAAAACAATCTCTCTGGTGAGTGAATGTCTGGCGTTAGTGCCCATAATTGTCGATTCTAAGCTGGAAGATTAAAACTGTATGTACAGACCTGGAAACAGCTGACAGCAGATCCAGAAATCCTAAGCTAGTTTATGGGTGCAAAGTCTCAATTTGACTGCTCAGTCTTTTGTTTATCAACACTGCTTTATCATCAGCCAACACTGAACAGCAATGAAAGTACTATCATAGATAATGAATTAGAAAAAAACTGTTACGAAAGGAGTTATCTCTGTATTTCAGCATGAAAAAAGAGATGTTATCTAACCCGTGTTTATCAAAATCAAGAAAGATGGATTACACGGAATGATGTTAATCTTTAAAAAGCTCCCCGAAGAAGTACATACCACCATTTCAAAATGACCATTTTGAATATATTTTCAATGCATGCTGAAAAGGATTGTTACATGGCATCAATAGATCTGAAGGATGTCTACCTTTAGTCCCAATCCATGGACATACAAAATTTCTCAGTTCTCAGTGGAAAGAACAATCTTTCAACTGTGCTGCAGCTGATTCCTGAATTGTACACTCTCCAGGAACATTTGCTGAGTCTGTAGCACACAGTGAAGATATGCTTTTCTACAAACTGTCCCAGCTGTCTTCTGTAAGACTGGTAAACTTTAGAAGTAGTTGTTCTCCAAAAGCTCATCATCAGATCAGTTGCCTTCACCGACAATCCTATATATATGTGTATTTTTCACGGATGTTTTGTGGCCAGGAGTCGCAGAAGTGTCCGTTTGATGAAGTCTGGACTGCATTGGTTGTAATGGCAGCATCTGCGCACTAATTCCGCCGAGCAGATGCACAAGCGGTGCTGTTTCTAAGTTGCTGCAGCATCGGATACTGTGGCTGGATTGTCCAGTCTGGTAACGCAGATTGTGCCATTGTGCTTGTCCTCTCCTCGGCTGAAGGCTCATGTGCCTAGAATTGACTGATCGCTGGACGATGAAAAATAGCAACACGACACGAGACTTATCTGGAGGGGAAGTTTAACTGAGATAGTTTATACTTTAGTGATGGGGGATAATGTCAGATGACCATCCGGTCTGCCTCTAAATAATCCAGCTCTCCCCATCCAAAGTTCGCCTCTGCGCTGAAGAGGAACTCGCGGCTAAAAAAGAGGGCAATTCTCCTCTGTACACATCTCATGTGACTACCATGTCCCATCATTAAACTCTAAATAATCTCAGATAAGCCCCCTCCCCCCCCCTTCCACGTAAGTCTCGTTTATATTTCTAATTAAAAGCGACTTATTATGTAAAGTACCGGGGTAAGGTGCCTCGCAAACGCCCATCCCTATTTCTCAAGTTTTATGTTTCAAAATGAAGACTGTAACTATAACAGGCTATACGCGTCTGCATTATGTACTCTTTACACATCTTTTTACGTCGCGGTAGAGTCCAGGACAATTTTTTTTACAGACCTATTCAATTTAAACCAGTTCTTACGAGCAACCCTTATAAAGCAGTTCTCGACAGTGAAGTAACCCTGATAACGCAATGCTCGACACGGAAGAAGAAAACACTAACAACGCAGTTCTAAACAATGGGCGTGTTTCTTCTAGTACATCTATGTGGCACTTTTCCCGCTTAGTTTCTTAAACTGCCGCACAACAGTTGCCTTGGAAAAAACAAAACAAAATGACAAAACAGGTTGACTATGACCCCTCAACGTCCCACCTCCAACTCCCACACACACCTTCCCTGACCACCCTCCCCATTCCCACACCAGTTCCCTCCTTCCTCCTTCCTTACTCTGTGTGTGTGCTAAAAATACCGCTGAATCAGAGGTAATTGTCTCTGCAGGTAACCGTGGATGAACCATCATTGTTAATGACCGGTCTGCTGATGAGTGTTGTCCAGTGGACGAAAGTCGCCTTAATGAAGCCCAGCCGATAGAGGTTCTGTCCACATGACCAGAATCAATGAACTGCTTATAAACAGGTATTTGTCCAGCCATTTTCGTCATGCTCGATGAGCTGCTCGCCTGCACTTGTTTTCCCTCAGGGACTGACTTGTTCTGCAGAATTATCGCGTCAATCAGTGGGAGATCACACAGATGGAACCTCTAGATGGCTCCGAAGGGATGCGGGGTACGCTTTCAGCGCAAACAGCACCCACGCCTTCTGGAAGTTCCGTGCCAGTCAATTCCTCCGCACATGCACTCTGTCACTCACATCGGGCCCGCACAAAGGTGACGGGAAACCAATAACATTTCACAGAAAATAATCAACTTTTATTTAACTTGACTCCGAGCCCCCACCCGTCACTACACAACACAATTATCTGTATCATACAACAATGTAAACACCATACAGACAACATCTCATAAATCGCATCCCCTGTTCTTCAGTGATTCTTACTTAACCAGGAAAGACAATATTTCACTATTACATTTGCACATTTATAAACTTAAGAACAAATGAAACGTCCATAACTTGCCAGCATTCCTTGGTTGACCGTCAGTTTCTCTCATCACACTGTGCGACCACGAGCTGAAGCTGCCACACTGTTGTGTCCTCCCGATTGGCCAAATCCCAGTTGGGGGACACTGGCAACGTAGCTCGCGCGTGCACCCTCACACCGAGTCTCCCGGACTCCACTGCACTTCGCCCTCTCCACGGAAAGGGCTCCTGTCGGCCTCTCCCACAGGTCTTCTCTGGCTGCAAACACCCCACCGTTGTCTGGCAGCTCCCTGTCTAGGCTCCAACAGGCTAACACGTCTTGCTGTCGACCGTCCCCACACGGGAGACAAAATTCTTCTCGTCGTCGGCTCCGAGGCTACAGCAACCTCCACTGTCTTACGTCCCCACCCAGGAGACAACGAGGCGACAGCAAACCTCTGCTTCACGCTGTATTTTCTTGAGCCCTCAGCAAGACGGGCGAGTTCACTTTCCCTTAAGTGAGTCACACACTTCCTGGTTTTCCAGGCACCTTATATCCATTCTCAAACAAGAGAGAACTCGAGTTTAACTGGTTCAACCAATGGAATCACTGGCACACACACATCACACGATTTGTACCAATAACTCCCCAAGTTATTTTTATTCCACCAATGGACTCACTAGTCACCTACACATACACACACACACCACAGCTGTTAGCACCAACAAGGACTTGGGTACCAAGTGGTTAATGCATAACCTCCTATTCAACTCATGTTCCATTCCCAAGCTACCCATTATACTAACAGCCTGGACTTCCCTACCAGCCAGGACTGATGTTCAAGTATTTGCTACCTCTACATACGACTAGGTGCAAATTACTCAATAGGCCGAAGCCTTCCATTCATGCCTCAGAACAAGAACGACTGAAGGGTCGCTGTACTCTGCCTGCAGGCTGACGGTCGCCTACCCGTGACGGTCACCTGACACGATTGCCTTCCTTTTAGCCCGCTGGACAACCCAGTTAATAGCCAGTCTCATGGTGGACACTCTTCTCTAGCCAGGACCGGCAGGTCGGCAACTACTTGTCACTATCCCTCGGACATGTGAAACACTTCCCAGTAACTCCCCTCCTTCAGTAAACGACTCGGGGTATTCCCCCCTGGTGATGCCTGAATTTGCACACTTGAAGAACCCAAGGAACTTGCTCTCAACAACAGCAAAAACTACCCCTAATTTGCCTAAATGCTCGAGAACATTCGGCTTTAAAAACAGAACATTAGGGTGATTCTTTTCTCTTTTTTTTTTGAGGGGTGGGGGGGGGGGTGGGGGTATATTCCCTGTCTTTATTTTTGGCCTCATATGTCTTCATGGCACCCTCTTCCTGGGACTCATTTTCATTCACTATATATTTCATCTTTTTCCCCATCGAGTCTCGTTCTTTCAGCAATCCTTTCCTCTGCTTCGTTTCGTAACCTGTCAACTCCCCCAACCCCCCCCCCCCCCCCCCCCCCCCCCCCCCGCACTGCTGTACCTCCTATACCCGCCTCCACCTTTGCCTGTGACTGTCTGTCACTCTCTCCCCCTCTCTCTGTATCTCTCTCTGTATCTCTCTGTCTGTCTGTCTGTCTGTCTATCTCTCAGAATACGCCACACGTGGAAATTCTCTCTCTTATCTCTATCTATCTATCTATCTATCTATCTGTCGATGTACCTATCGATTTACTTATTTTTTCCATCTACCTATCTACTTACCTACCTATCTATCTGTCTACCTTCTGTCTGTCTGTCTATCTATCTCTCTATCTAGCTATCTATCTAATCGCTTATTTATCCATCTACCTGCCCCTCTCTATCTATCTATCTGTTTGTCTATGTATTTACTTACTTATGCATCTACCTACCTACCTACCTATCTACCTACCAACAACCTACCTACCTATCTATCTATCTGTCTGTCTATTTACTTATTTATCCATGTACCTACCTACCTACCTACCTACCTGTCTGTCTGTCTGTCTGTCTGTCCATCAGTCAGTCTGTCTATTCATATTGACCGCCCGCCACGCCTTCACTGCTTTTAACTCGTCCTTTCTTTGTTGTTCGGAGTGACTCTCCTCTGGTCAGCCGGCTGTCACCGCTGGTTGTTGTTTTCTTTCCCCCTGAAGAGGTCAACTTGTAACGTGTCGATGACCTTTCCCATCGACTGCCCTTAGTGCCACGGACAGCCAACTATGGACTTCATTACGGACACATTCTCCCCCAGCGCCGTGCAACGTGAGTGGGCTGGTCAGCCAGTGGCCTGCCCCGAAGTCAGTGACGCGCGTAAGATGATGAGAGAGAGAGAGAGAGAGAGAGAGAGAGAGAGAGAGAGAGAGAGAGAGAGAGAGAAAGACATATGAGGGGATTCAGACGAGTAACGAAGATTGTCTTTATGTGGGTGGATAAGTGCGTGCCTACATGAGTGTGAGTGCGGCGCGTGAGTGCATGCGTATGTGTGTGTGTGTGTGTGTGTGTGTGTGTGTGTGTGTGTGTGTGTGTGTGTGTGTGTGTGTGTGTGTGTGTGTGTGTGTGTGTGCGCGCGCGCGCGCGCGTGTGCGTGCGTGCGTGTGTGTGCGTGTGTGTGCGTGCGCGCGTGCGCGTGTGTGTGTGTGTGTGTGTGTGTGTGTGTGTGTGTGTGTGTGTGAGAGAGAGAGAGAGAGAGAGAGAGAGAGAGAGAGAGAGAGAGAGAGAGAGAGAGAGAGAGAGAGAGAGAGAGTATGCGCACGCGCGAGCATGCGCGCTATGTATGTATGTTGTA
>JADBJO010003505.1:130000-132500 GCA_016801955.1 Conus betulinus
TTGTGTATTTTGCCTGCACAGGATTTAAGAGGTCGAAACGCGTCGTCTTTTGTGATTCGTTTGTCAGCGTTTTGGGGGTGGAGCTTCGGCAACTATTTTTCAAATTTGTTCAGATTTCCGCCTGCAGTCGCCTCACTTTGCAACCGGATCTATTGTGAACATATCTTATGGAAGCACCGGTTCAGCCAGATGATGTTCATGTGGAGTGACTTGACTATAGCTAGATTTGAAAAGAGGTCACCATCTCCCACCTCCTGCCCCTTCCTCCAGTTCTCTCTTCACCTTAGCTGTCCTCATGTCCTCCAACAGGTCTAACGTTTTGTATGTAGATGGTTATCTTGAAGCAAAAGGCTTTCCCCGACTGAACGAAAGAAACCATTCCTTGGCTTCAAATTTTGTTGCCTGAGGTTAACTGTCAATATTCACACCTATGAAACACACGTACACAAACGCAGTGAAGGAACGTGCGCGCGTGCGTGCGCGCGCGCACACACACACACACACACACACACACACACACACAACACGCACGCACGCACCCCTCCCCTCTCTGCCCAGCTTAATACAATGAAGCCTGTCAGTCCGGTGGCCCAGAACATGGCCTCAAGTCGCGCACATTGGGAAAGGTCAGTGGACTGATTAGTGAGCGAAGCCTTCCGCTTCAACCCGCTGACACAGACAAGAACCTCGTCGACCATCGGCTGCCTGCTGGGATGCCGCACAAGAGAAAGAAGAAGAAGGAAAGAGTAATTGGGACAAGGAGGGCGACATGCACACATACATAAACATTCCCACTCTCTCTCTCTCTCTCTCACAGAGAGACAGAGAGAGAGAGGAGAGAGAGAGACAAGAGAGAGACAAGGAGAGAGAGAGAGGGGGGGTTCTCTTTCCAGCAAACACATGCTTGCATACAATCTTTTACTACGTTCTGTACACAAAATTTGATTTTGTCAGTAGATTGGAATCAGGATATTGGGATACATGCTGATATCTACACAGGATCTCCTCCCCCCTTTCTATCTCTAAGTAACATGCGCACACGAACACGCACACACACACATGCACATATGCAAATGCACAAAACGCCATACACACGCACGAACACATGAATACACTGTCCAGCTTTTTCTGTGGTTTCAAAAACTATGCCGCACTAGCGCTGACACAGAACTGAAGCCACTGCAAACAAGCCTGTAGCTTCGCCACGCTCTCAAATAAAAGTTGATAAAACAGCTCCCTTCCTCTAATCAGCAAATCCTAGTGATGCTTTGTCTCAGTCCTCGCTCTAAGGGACTCCTCCCCCCCCTCCCCCTCCTCCCCCCCTCCCTCCTGTTCCTGTTGTCCCAAAACATTGCCCTTCCCTACACCCCCTCCCACACCGTTCAAGACACACAGAACGCTGGAATTCGATCGAGGATGAAACAAGTAAGAGATGTTTCAGTCTTCTCCATAGACCGGTGAGCTCGGGTGGGAAAGAGCGGGATTCTTCTTCAGGGAAAGCGAGTCTGTTGAATTTGGTTTTTGCCAGGCAAAGAGCTGATGACTGGACGACACGGTTTGTTGCTTGGCGGTTGAGCTGGTTCATTGGATTAGTTCGAATGTGCTCACTGAAATTGAGGAGACTGTTTTTTTAGCGGTTGCGGAAAGGAAGATGGCGGCAAAATGTGTGTCTGAAAGAAAGACCTGGGGGGTTATGAGAGAGAGAGAGAGAGAGAGAGAGAGAGAGAGAGAGAGAGAGAAGAAGGGGAGACAGAGAGAATGTGAGAGAAAGACAGATGGACGGACAGAGAGAGAGAAAGTGAGAGAGAGAGACAGAGAGAGAGAGAGACACACACACACCACACACACACACACACACACACACACCACAGACACACAGAGAGAGAGAGAGAGAGAGAGAGAGAGAGAGAGAGAGCAGCACACAGAATTCTCAGAATGTGGGGATACAGAGAGAGAATATGAATGTGGGGTACAAGAATACCGAAAAGACGCCGACACTTCAACAAGGTCACCTCACACACCAGACTTTTACTGCATCTTTGTATTCAGTCATGCGTTTGTCGTTGCCATTTTTCTCTGTTAATGTTGCAACACTGCGAAATTGACAATGCCGTGTCTAGCGCGTTACGTAGTCTTGAGGAAAAACACAACAATCATGGATTGACGGCACTTCTCGAAAGTCAGTTTCTTTCTTTCCATGCAAACGTTCACTTTACTTGTCTTCTTTTCTTTGTTTCATTTGATTCTTTTCTTTCTTTGAGGAAAGCCCAGTAGTCATGGAGTCAAAGAAGCTTCTTGAAATTCCAGTCTTAAATTTCTGGTGGGCTTGTATGCTTGCCTTGCTTTCTTTTTTTCTTTGTTTTTCATGCTATTCCTATTTTCTTTTTTGGAGAGAGCCCGGTAATCATTGATGAAACGAATGCTTCTCGAAAGAACAGTTTCTTTCTCTTCCTTCGTAATCATTGATGAAACGAATGCTTCTCGAAAGAACAGTTTCTTT
>JADBJO010003505.1:140000-147500 GCA_016801955.1 Conus betulinus
TAACATAACTAAATATTAATGCATTCCATTCTTGGCTGATGAACCTAGGGCACAGGGCACAAGACATTCCCTTTATGTTATATATGAAAGAAGATAAACTAAAGGATTTAACACAAAATAAAGACATGAATATGTAAATAAATGAGCAAGTATATGAAGAATAGATATAAAAAAAAAAAGTACACCATATAGAAGCAAAAACAGATGCTCCAGAAACAACAGTATTTCTCTGGACAATATCATACAGTTCATGACATCTCGCCAGATTTCAGCAAAAAAAAAAAAAAAAAAAAAAAAAAAAACAAAAAAAAAAAAAAAAAAAAAAAAAACACTGGCACGTTATACATGCTAAAGAAAAAACCGTGTCAAGATTGTCCACAACAAAGACAACCGAGCAGACCACAAAGGCAAAAAAAAAAAAAACCCCAAAAAACAAAACAAAAACAAACAAACAAAAACAAACAAAAACAAAAACAACAAACCTATGAACCACAGCTGAAACCAAAGCAAGGGACAGAGTCAAAGACAGTCACAGAAAAGATTCCAGTCTAAACTCTGGTACTAATACAGGTCTTAAACAGCAAAATTTCAGAGCTTTCTTTCTTTTACTTTTTTTTTTTGTCACCGTACCTTCCCAAAAAGTAATTGACGTAATAACGAAGGGAAGAAACGGGGGGGGGGGGGGGGGGGGGGGGGGGGGGGGGGGGGCGGTGGGGGGGGGGGGGATCTGGGGTGGGGGGGGGAAGGGGGGAGGGGGGGGAGGGGAGGGCAATGGGAGGGAAAATGGGGGGGGGGGGGGGGGGAAAAGGATAGTAAAACCGAGTACAAACGATGCACATGAGGACCATTCAAAAAGTACAAAGCAATCCATGCTCAAAAAAAACATTGAAAGCCTCCAAGCTCTGTCTCAAAATAACATGAGCATAATTCCCCTTTACGTTGTGACGCAAAAACAGTTCCACACACAGCAGATACAGGCACATCAAGAGCTCCAGGAAAGTGAGAGAGGAAGAGCTGGGAGCTGGGGGCTATGGAGAGAGAGAGAGAGAGAGAGAGAGAGAAGAGAGAGAGAGAGAGAGAGGGGCGGAGAGAGAGAGTGAGAGAGAGAGAGAGGAGAGAGAGAGAATAAATGAAAATGAACGACGAATGAATGAAATAATGAATGAATGAATGATTCAATGACGTAAGCTTACAAAGCCCATTGCTCATGCAAGGAGAACGATGGGGATGGGGGCTGTTCGAAAAAAACACATGTCAAAGATTAAATATAACGACAATACATGTCAAAAAACAACACCATCGCGAATAGGAATCACGGGACATATAAAATCATCGGAAGAGAGATTTATAGAGAAGATCGAGACGAGAGAGAGAGAGAGAGAGAGAGAGAGAGAGAGAGAGAGAGAGATTGACAGAGTGCAGGTCTACAATGTATACTGAAGGACACCTTCATACTCCCACAGGGAGCCCCTGAGCCCGTTCCTCACCCCTCCTGTTTTACTTTGCATTCGGTCATGCTTTTGCCGTAGACGTTTTCCCTGCTAGAGCGACAACAGTATATTTCCGGCGCTGGTTCTAGCACGTTCCGTAGTCTTGATCGCACAAAAAACCAAGTTTACAGTAGGTATTATCTTGAGGAAAAACAAAGTAATCATGAATTTACGATTCACTTCGAAAGTTCAGTATCTCTCTTTCTTTACAAGGGCTGCTTTTTTTTTGTTTGTTTTCACTTATCTTTGTTTTTTTTTATATCACTTTTATTCTTCTTGAGAAAGCCCAATAACAAATGATATAAAGATGCTCTTTGAAAAGTTCAGTTTCTTTCTTTCTTTGCTGGTATGTATGCGTTATTTTCTTGTTTTGATAAATTATCATGACATTGATGAAAGCCGGATTAAGAAAGAAAGTACTCCTTGAAAGTTTAGTTTCTTTCTTTGGCCGTTTGAGTGTCTTCGTTTCTCTGATTCATTGTTGTTGATGATGGTGATGTGATGATGATGATGTTGATGATGATGATGATGGCATAATGATCATAATCATCAGCATGATATCAAAATTATTATAATAACAATGTTGATGTTCGTCAACATCATCACTATTATTACCATAATAACAAAAACAAGAACACCAAGAACAAGAATAAGAGCGAGAACAACAAGAATAAGAACACCACGAACAACAGCAACAACTATACAATAATAACAGTAATAATGAATAAATAAACGAACACATAATAATAATAATAATGATACTACTACTATTACTACCACTACTACTGCCACTACTACTACCGGTACTACTACTACTGCTGCTGCTGCTACTACTACTACTACTGATAATGATAATAAATACTGATAAAGATAATGATAATGATCCCTGCATCATCATCCTTATCATCATTGTTGTTGTTGCAGATGTTGTCGGTGTTATGACTATTGTTATTATCATTGTTAACATTATTGTTGTTGACTGTGTTGTTGGTGTTATGATTATGATTACAATTTTCGTCTCCGTTATTATCATTATTATATCAGACTGATCTTCTGAAGTTTATAGCTGTGCCTCCTAAGTGGATCTACTCAAAGAGCCGAGTTTCAGAGATGCCCTGGCACCTGCACGACGATGCCTTTTGGTTTTGTTTTTTCAATACCTGGCACACAGATGCCACAGTTCTTCCGTTTCGATCTGCGTCTACCTACACTCCGTATCCTAAGCTTTCCACAATAACTCTCTCTCAGTCACATGCCAGCACCAAATCAATCCCATTCTGTTGGAAGAGGTACGACGGTGAAAGAAAGCTACAGATAAATGACAGAAAGAAAGACGGAACCAGGAAGACACAGAAAAAGACAAGAGACACGGGAACAGAAACAACAACTAAAAAAAAAAAGCAAAGCAAAAGAAAAGAAAAAGAAAAAAAAAAAAAAAAACATGAAAGAAAGAAAGCAGCCAAACACAAGAGACAGAAAGAACAATAGGACAGACAGACAGACAGACAGACAGAGAGACTGAGACAGAGTCACAGACAGAAAAAAAAAAACCCAGACAGATTGGCAAAAAAGGAGAGGAAGAAGAGAGAGAGAGAGAGAGAGAGAGAGAGGAGAGAGAGAGAGAGAGAGAGAGAGAGAGAGGAAGGGAGAGCGAGACAGACAGACAGACAGACAGACAGACATAGAGGCAAGTAGACAGACAGCCAGCCAGACATACAGAGACAGAGACAACATACCTAGAAAGAAAAACTGGAAAGAAGGAAGAATGAGAGACAAAAGAGACAATACACGGAGAAAGAAAGGAAAACAAAGAAGCGAAGAAAAAGAAAGACGAAGGAAAACAGAAAAATAAATGAAGGCAAATGAAGTCGGATGGGAAGGAAGCAAAGAAAGCTAAGAGAGAGAGAAAAAAAAAACGTGAAAATTAAACAAACCATTAAAGACCGAAGACAAAAGCCCAGCAAACTCATGCCACTAGATTAGCTTAAAAACACCTGAAGAATGTCACACACATCTTCCAGCCCCCAATCTGTGGCAGTACATTCATAGATGCTTTCGACAGTGCAGCAGACTTTGCCACCGGGGAGTTTAAACGACAGTGTTATTAAAAAAAAAAAAGGGTAGATTTGCCTCCTAAAGTTTTTTAATCATAAAGGGTCGAAGATCTGGTCATGAAATGGATCTCTGTAGTCTGCTGCGAGTTTCAATGACATCAGATCAGTCTAGTGATCAAGTGTCTTGCTTAGAGACCCCACTTTAAACATCCCTTTCTAACTTTACGAAATGTGGGTGAAGTAGGAAGTGGGATAACAAAAATCTTTCCTGGCTCACCATGAATCATTTTTAAGCATTTTTTTTTTGTAATGCATTCTCATTTTCAGACAAACATAAGCAATCAATGCTCAGGCTTACACGTTATGCCTTTTCTTAGGTGTACTGTAAATGTTTTCACATGCTGGAATCAAAGAAACCTATCTTTCCTGGCTAGCCATGAAAATATATAAAGTCATTTTCATAATGTATTTTTTTTTCAGACAACCTAGAGCAATCAACGTTCAGGCTTAAGTGCTATGCTTTCTTTATATATAGGTGTATTCTGAATGTTGGTTAAGAAGAAAAAAAAGGGGACATGGTTACATTGTCTACTGCTATAAGATGGGCTCGATCTCAGTTGTGCTGGAATGGATTATTAAATTTAGTTGTGGTATCTACAAATGTGTCTTGCGTTTCTGTCATACGCATGGGGTTAATTCAAGCCACGGGCGTTTTCATTTTGGGCTTTGACTGCAGAGACGTTCATCACTTGGATTTTGTCTGTGTCACAACCACAGACATTAACATAGTCATGTAAAAACATGAACATAGATGTGTCAAAAATTTCCTGTGCTCCCCACATGCACTCACATAGGTACACATATTTGCAAGCAAGAAAAACACCACACAACACACACACACACACACACACACACACATACACACACACACACTCAGTCTCACAAGTGCGTTGTGCACATGCTATATATTCATTCAGAGGAAAAAGATGAGGAGGGAGGGGGTGGAGGGGGGGGGGGGGGGGGGGGGGAGAAAGGAAGAAAGCAGACGGAGAGGAAGGGGGGGGGGGGGGGGAGCAAGAGGGGGGAAGGAGGAAGAACCACATCATTCACTGAGACGTGGCAGTCGAGGAGAGGAAGGGGGGGGAGAACGTGGCCCAGGAGCGAAGAGGGGGGAGAAAGGAGGAGAAACCAAAAGAAGGGGGGGGGAGAAGAGAGAAGAGAAAGAACAAGACAGGGGGGCGGGGGGGGGCCTGAGGAAAGAGGGGGAGAAGCAGAGAGAGTGGTGGTTTTTGTCAGGCGGGCGGGGGGGGGGGGGAGGAAGAGGACGGGGGGGGGTGGGGGGCTGGGGGGGGGGGGGGGAGAGGGAGGAAAACGGGGAGAAGGAGGAGAAATCACAGGGGGGGAGAAGAAGGGCTGGGGGGGGGGGGCGGGGGGGGGGGGGGGGGGGGGGGGAGAAACAAGAGGGAAGAGAGGGAAAGAAAGGGGCGAAGACCGCAGGAAGATGGGGGGGGGGAACACGAAGGGATCCGTGAACCGGTCGTCCCTGAGACGTGGCAGTCGGTGACACGACGACCTTCAATGACCCTTTAGCAACGTCTGTCAGGTGGCAGGTCAACTCACTCTTGACAAGACGACCATCTGTGACGGTCGTTCCCCTTTTGCAGCACGTGCAAATTCGGCGTCCGTGCCATGATTACCACTATGAAGACGCAAGGTTTTGCAGCTGTGGCAGCTCTAGGGGAGGACAGTCGCTGGTTCTAGGATCAGACAGATCTATCAGGACTCGTGTGTCCGACAGTCAGCGCACTTAATATTGTGATTAGCACTTGTTCACATTATCTTATAATGTGTGTGTGGTGTGTGTGTGTGTTGTGTGTGTGTGTGTATGGTGTGTGTATGTGTGCGTGTGTGTGTGTGTGTGTGTGTGTGTGTGTGTGGGTAAGTGTGTGTGTGTGTGTGTGTGTGTTGAGTCGTAGCCATTGAGACCCTCTTCTTCAATTCTCTCAATCTCAGGTTGTTGTTCATTTATCCATCAGCTTCAAATCATGTGTGTTGCGTGGTCTCAAAAACTTGCAGATGTGGTGTAGCGTATATGGACTAGTCCCGCACGCAGTGAAGTGACGCCTCCTTGATTGAAAACTGAAACTGTTACGTACAGGCGTATGAGCGTTTGTGTGTGTGTGTGTTGTGTGTGTGTGTGTGTGTACAGGCGTATGAGCGTGTGGTGTGTGTGTGTGTGTGTGTGTGTGTGCGCGCGCGCGTGCGTGCGCATGTGTGTGTGCGCGCGCGTGTGTGTAAGGGGGATGGGGGTAAAAGGATAAGGAGGGAAAGGATCAGGCGGTAGGCTATAGGGAGGGGGTTGAAGTGCAAGTATGCGAAAGAGACACCAGCAAACAACTAGCAATCAGTTCAGAAGAAAAGCAAGAGCACTCAAGGCGCAATCGACCGAGGACAAATTCATGAATGAAAAAAAAGGACAACGTAATGGTATTGAAACTATAGGACAAGGTAAAGCTGTACTTCCAGTCCTCCCCCACTGAAGCCAAACTTAATGTTTTTATCATGAGGAATTTACAGCCCTAAATATGTGAATCTCTTTACTGTCGCCATCTGTCTGGTCTGTCTCTATCTAATCTCGTGTCTCTGTGATGTCTGTCTCCATTTCTCTTGTCTTCCCGGTCTCTGTCTGCCTCCCTCCCTCCCTCTCTTCTCTCTCTCTCCTCTCTCTAAAAGATACTCCCAAACGAAAAGGGTCTTCTTGGGTCTGTCTATCGTCTTTTGAGCTAGTATGTGCAAAGTTTTACTCTGGTATAACCATATACCCAGTTCTACTGTTGTGTGTCCATTGGTGGATATCTTGAAGCAAACAGCTGGCCCTAAACTGAACCAAAAAGGAACCAGTGCTCTGCTTGGAATTTGTTGCCATGAGGTTTTACTGTAAACATTCACAACAATAAACATATCCACATGTTCGTAGTTGAGGAAACACACACAACACACACACACACACACACACCTCCCCCTCTCTGCCCAGCCTAATACAATGGGAAGCCTGTCAGTCTGGGGGCCCAGAACATGGCCTCAGGTCGCCCCGCACAATGGGAAAGGTCAAATGAACTGATTAGTGAGCGAAGCCTTCCCCTTCAACCCGCTGACACAGACAAGAAACTTCGTCGATAGATCGCTGTGCAAGCAGGGCATGCTTTACAGAGAAACGAGAAGGGGATGCAGAGTAGGAAGGAAAAAGAGCGAGGAGTAGAGAAAGGAGGGGGAAAAAAAAAAAAATAAAGGGCACAAAAGTGAAGAGGAACAAAATAAGGGACGCGGGCGAAAACTAGGAAACTCAGAGAAGGGAAAATGGACAGCAAGATCAGTATGGGGAAACCGGGAAGGGCGGCGTGGGGGGAGAGGAGAAAGAGGAATAACTGGATCAGGACTTACAGAAGAAAAAGGGAGAAACAAAGGAATGTAAATGGAACAGGGACTGAGAATCTTAGAGGAATCCAAAATAAGAATGGAAGCAAAGCACGCACAAACCGCCCACCATGGTATTAACATCACACACACACACTACACCTACGGACAACACACACACACCACACCACACACCACACACGCACCAACACGCACACACACAAAGCACGCACACACACACACGACGCAAACCACAACACCGCACACCAACCACACGCACACAACACGCACGGCCACCACGCACAACACGGACCACACACTCCACACGCACGCACACACACACACACACCAAACATGGAAAACACACACGCATTTGCGTCCTCTCTGTACTCTCTCTCTTCTCTCTCATCGTCTATCTCTCATCTATCTCTCTCTCCAGTGAAACACGCGATTCATAGACCAATTTAGCAGATTCTGTACCCAAATTCCGATTTTGTTGGTAATAACTGAAACTGGGAAATAAACCGGGGTATAGGGTGCGC
>JADBJO010003505.1:155000-157500 GCA_016801955.1 Conus betulinus
ATGCGGCGGACTACGTGTATTTTAAAATCAATGACTGAATTTTGTACCTCCATACCAGCGCATACTCCACTGACCTGACAGTGTAACAGTAAGCGAACAGTGAAAAGTCTCTCCCCCCCCCCCCCTTTCCTCTCCCCAACTTTAAAATCGTCGTGCTCTGTAATTTCTTCTGACAATCCATTCTTCTGAAGTCTTCAGAATGATACAGTGAATTTTGTCCGTCTGTTTTACTTATCATCGGTTTCTAAGTCTTTCTAACTGTAATGTAGGCCTGTGTTATGTTTCCATTCATTCACAGCCATATTTCTGAAAAAAATAAGTGAAATCATTTTCATTAAAGTATATAATGGCCTAGAAAACAAGCTTGATTACTGCCCGTGTATGTGAACACACACACACACACACACGTGTGTGTGTGTGTGTGTGTGTGTGTGTGTGTGTGTGTGTGTGTGTGTGTGTGTGGGGGGGGCGGGGTAGAGAGAGAGAGAGAGAGAGAGAGAGAGAGAGAGAGAGAGAGAGAGAGAGAGAGAGAGAGAGAGAAACACGTCACGCCGGACATAACGAAGTAATCAGATAGAAAGTCGTTATAACCCGGCGCGTCGGTTGTTGTAACGAAAGCCGGATATAACTAAACTAAACAATTTTGAATGTCCCCAGCGATTCGTCATAAGCGGCTGTATCGCTGTTTGCTATTTTCTGGAAACACGATTTGGGAATGAAAATCCACTTTTCCTCACGAAGAATTTAAAGAGTCGGTCTATGCACTGGAGGTACAAGCAGATTTGTAATTTGTTACCGTTTATCATTTTTGAACCCTTATCCTCCGTTACTTCTCTATCTGTCTTTTAAAAAGTTTGGTTGTGAAAGTATTTTCTGTGCCAACTAAATTTGTAGCATGCTCTTTTTGTTTCTGTCTGCGTCGTTTCTCGACACCCCAATGATTCATTACAAATATGAACTGACTTGCTACGACTAAGAATATTTTTTAATGTGATTATTTCGCCGTATATGCTGGGGTCTCGTGTACTCCACCATTGCATCAGACTATAAGATTATATTTTTCAATTTGGCCGTCCAATTCTTTCAAATGTTATGAGCTCTTACATTTTTTTAAAAAACAGAATTCCAAGTATTTCCATTTCAGCCGTGAGATCAAATTGTAAAGTTCCTTCATAATCTGGAATCTCAATTTTTTACTTGTCTTGTTTTTCATCTCATTTATGAGACCTTTAACTAGTGAAAATGGTTTCGTATAGAAGTGCAGGTGTTGTGTCTGTTTTTTTTTTTTTTTTTACTTTGTTAAAATATTGTTGTGTCACTGGCAAGCTGTTTTATTGTCAGATACTTGATTTGCTAACTTTGTTGACGGTCTTTTGGAAGTGCTGCGCCATTTATCCTAGTGTTCCGCCATATTTGACTGCTAGTAACTCGACTGACAATATAAAAACAACAGGTGGAAAATGGAAGCCCTGTCTATAATGCCATTGGTTACAGAAAAAGACTGAGACAACAAGCCACCATAATGTATACTACGGAATGTATTGCCATTAAGGCTTTCTATCCAGTTTATGAAAAGTTCGCCGAATCCAACTATTTCAAAGATGTGAACTTAAAACCGCGTGATACTGAGCAGGAGGCTCTTGAGCAATCTTGAGCTAAAAGACATCAAGCTTTATTCGTGTGCTTCACAGATTTCATTACATTGTCAATTCTTCGGACTATTACTGATATACTCCTTCCCCTAAGATATCCAATTGGGTCTTCATTTATCATTCTTGATATCACTTTACCTAATCCCCCTACAGCCTAATGTCTTATTCAATATCCTGTAGTCAGCGTTTTCTGAGTGTGATCGTGGTCATGTGACTGCGTTGCTTAACTTATCACGTGTCGGTTCTTTCCCTGTAAGCAGGAGAATAACCACACCTTTTGTGACGTTTCTCCTTTTCCAAGCGATTCACAATTCCTCCCCAACATCCAATACGTTGTGCTGTTGTGTGGCCACACACATTTGCAGCAGCTGCACAAATCCCTGCATCGGTAACAAGATTTCTGTTCGAAAGCTGGGAGTTGGTTATTTGTGAAAAACAAACAAACGAACAAACTGATAAAGTTCGCTCACCTTCATATTGAGGAGGCATCTTAACGGCTTGAACAGGAACGTACAGAAGCACCCTGACATCCGCGAAAGAGAGAAAGAAAAACAAATAGTAAAAAGAATGAAGGAAGGAAGAAAAAACACTGATTTGAACAACACGCGAAATAAGGACAAACTATCATACAAGTTGGAGAGGAAAAGTGCGCACTAAAACGTAAGTTGACACATAGGGTTGACCAGCCATTTACGCATTTTCAAACTGAGCCCCCCCCCCCCCCCCCCACACACACACACACACAGGAAAGGAAACAAAAAAGATGCAATTATGAACGGCGTACAAGAATATCCATCCGAAAATACAGTTTAATAGAAATGTATAAAGAAAAGAAAGAAAGAAAGGAA
>JADBJO010003505.1:160000-167500 GCA_016801955.1 Conus betulinus
TGCGTATTGATGATTAGCGTTATTTTCCACTACGTGTAACAACTTCAAAACAACACGACAACAACAACAACAACAATAACGACAACACAACAACAGCAACACAACAACAACAACAACAACAACCCCCTAACGGTGGCGTGGAAGAAAAAGGAGAAGTTGGCAACAATATCAAACTCATTAGCGATTTTCCTTGCTATTCAAGATCTAACAGGTATTCCTTTTTCATGAGTCTCGAAGATCTGGAGACTATGAGAGAAGCTAGTTCTGCTGGGAAGACCAGAACGTCATCGGTTTTTCAGGAAGTCTTTTGCACCCCCCCCCCCCCCTCCCTCCTCCCCTCCTTCCACATCGCACTCAACCCCACCCAACCCTCATTAACCTTTTACTTCATTAATCATTCAATATCTCTGAGCTGTCGCGCATGTGTGTGTGTGTGTGTGTGTGTGTGTGTGTGTGTGTGTGTGTGTGTGTGTGTGTGTGTGTGTGTGAGTATGTGTGTGTGTGTGTGTGTGTGTGTGTGTGTGTGTGTGTGTGTGTGTGTGTGTGTGTGTGTGTGAGAGAGAGAGAGAGAGAGAGAGAGAGAGAGAGAGAGAGAGAGAGCATGTGTTTTGTTTAATGTGCGTGCTTGCGTGCGTGCATGCATGCGTACGTATGTGTGTGCATGCGTGTGTGCGTGCGTGTGTGTGTATATATATATATATATATGTGTGTGTGTGTGTGTGTGTGTGTGTGTGTGTGTGTGTGTGTGTGTGTGTTTCAGAGAGAGAGAGAGATAGGCAAGGGTGAGCAAAGATCCAGTTGGGGAATGAGCGAAGGTAGTCCGTGAAGCCTGACGCGCACACACGGTGGTCCACGCGCAGACACTGGGTACGTGCAGCGCGAGTATGCCAACTTTGCTGAACAGCGAGTGATAAGAAGCTGACACAGGTGTTGTTGATCAGAGAGGGCAACGTGTGTACTGAACAGTAATTCATCTCGCCAGGTAAGGGTTGGTTAACTGCACTAGCGAACGAGACTCTGATAAAGGTGAATCGAGAGGAAAACGAGGCAATATACGAATGGTGTCACCTCTACATCTTTGGTATGAGAAAGTGGCAATGCAACGATTTTCAAAAGTTGCTGCTGATTAGTAACGAAAGGAAGAAGAGCCCAGTGTAACAGATATGATGTGCTTCAACAAAACACAGACCGGAGTGACAAACAGGCCTGACTTGTAACTGAGAGGTAACAAACAGTCCTGACTTATAACTGAGAGGTAACAAGCAAACCTGTCTTTAAAGGTAAACAAACAAGCCTGACTTATAACTGAGAGGTAACAAACAGGCCTGACTTATAACTGAGAAGTAATAAACATACCTGAATTGAATTAGAGGTTAACAAACATGCCTGACTTTGGTAACACAAAGGTCTGACTTAACTGAGCGGTAACAAACAAACCTGACCTAAAAGGTAACAAACAGGCTTGACTTGAATTAGAGGTTAACAAACATACCTGACCTGAATTAGAGGTTCACAAACATACCTGACTTGAATTTAGAGGTTAACAAACATACCTGACTTGAATTGGGGTTACCAAACATGCCTGACTTTGGTAACATTAAGGCCTGACTTAACTTAGAGGTAACAAACAAATCTGACGAACTGCAGAGGTTAACAGACAGGCCGGACATGACCTCAAGGTAGCAAACAGGTCGGACTTAACCCTGAGGTACCGAACGGGCCCCGACTTAATAACGCAGGAATAAATGTCACCGCAAACTGTGACACCAAACGAGTGTGTAGTTGCTTGCAGGTTTTCTCTTTTCTTTGAAATGACCCGTTGTTCAGCAAATTAGCGAGGAAGACAACCAGACAGCAGTGTAATTTCTGCTGTCTGCGTGAAGTTGTTTTTCGAACATCAAAGGAAATGGAGCGAAAAACTAAACTAGGGGCATACAAACAAGCGTGTGGACGCTTACACGCGCGTGTTCATCTCCCAGCAAAATAGGTTTAGAAGTAAAGCCGAACCGTTCATTATCATTTGGCTTTTATCTTTGTCGGGAACAGACTCTGGAAGAAACGGGTCGTTTAATGTATTCAGCCTCCGTCAAGTAGGTTCCACGTTCACTCGCCCACTTCTCTCTCTCTCTCTGTCTCTCTCTGGTCTCTCTCTGTCTCTCTCTGTCTCTCTCTCTCTCTCTCTCTCTCTCTCTCTCTCTCTCTCTGCCAGCAAACCCTATCAGACCTATTCCATCCAAACTTTGTCACAGGATGGAATTTGACCAGGTGCACATACACTAAAATTTTGGTGTGCATTGCGGATCTGGATCCAAGTCCAGGATCGTTCTCCATGATTACGTAGAATTTACTGAGCAAAACTGAATATACCTGTACTGACCAGGCACGGTTAAAATTGGAACGTTACCCAAGGAGGAAGAATCCATTTTTTTTAGTCTGGATTCGTAATGAAGACCTAGATCATACGAGGGATCAAAGATCTGTTCTCTGTAGTTGTTGTTGTTCTGTTGTTGCTGTTGTTGTATGCTTGTTTGCATGTTAAAAAAGAAAAGAGAAAAAAAAAAAAAAAAAAGGGGGGGGGGGGGGGGGGGGGGGGGGGGAGGTGGGGGGGGGGGGGGGGGGGGGGGGGGGGGGGGGGGGGGGGGGGGGGGTGGGGGGGGGGGGGGGGGGGGGGGGGGGGTGGGGGGGGGGGGGGGGGGGGGGGGGGGGGGGGGGGGGGGGGGGGGGGGGGGGGGAGGGGGGGGGGGGGGGGGGGGGGGGGGGGGACGGAGGGGGGTGGGGAGGGGGAGGGGGAGGGAAAGGAAGGAGGAAACAAAAAAAAAAAAAAAAAAACAAAGGGGAAGGGGGGAAAACGGCGGAGGGCCGGAGGGACGGAGGGGGGGGGGGGCCAAGAAGGCGGGGGGACCTCGGGGGGCGAGCAAAAAAAAAAACAGGGGGGCGGGGGGGGGGGGGGGGGAGGAAAGGGAGAAAGAAGTTGGAGAAACGAAGGGGGGGGGTGGGGAGGTTTCCCGCGGGCAAAAAACAAAAAAAAAAGCTAATTAGAAAGAAAATCCTAAAACACAAAGGAGAAAAAAACGCCGGGGTAGGGGGGGGGGGGGGGGTGCCGGGTGGGGGCGGGTGGGGGGGGGGGGGGTGTGGGCTGGGGAAAAACAGATAAGGCAAAGGGGGTGGGTGGGGGGGGGGGGTGGGGAGGGGCGGAGGCTGGGGTGGCGGAGCATGACGAGACACGAAAGGGAAAAAGAAAAAAAAAAACGGTGGTGGGGAAAAAAAAAAAAAGGGTCAGGGGAGTACAGAACGGCAGGGGGAAGGGGGGGGGGAAAGGGGGGACACAAGACTGTGAACAACAAAGCTATACCAAGATGGGGGAAAACGAAAGGTCCGGAGGGTCGGGGGGAACAAGAGCGAGGGGTCTCCCCCCCCCGGCGCGGGGATTACAATTGGGTTTTGTGGGGGGTTGGGGTGGTGCGTTGGTGAGTGATTTGGGGTAGGGGGGGATAAACTTCATAGGTTTTTCCAATTCCATCTATAATCTTTTCCTTTCTCTCACCCTTCTCTTGGCTTGACTACATTTTGTTTTTCCCACTAAGCCCTTCTGAATGGTCATGGGAGGTTGGGATGGGGGGCCGGTTTTTGTAATACATGTAGGCTTAAAGTGGTATTTTTTCATTCTTTATTTCACTTTTTTTAAATTAACAACAAACAAACAAAGCAAAAAACCACAAACCCCAACAAACAACGTACCAACCACAAATATCCCAAGAACCAAAACAACAATCAAAAAACACAATCCAACCAACCTTTTTCCCTCCTTAATCAATTCATTTTTTCAATGTACTTTTTTTTTTATGTTCATTTCTTTTTTTTTACTTTCTATTTTTTTACTTCCCTCATGTATTTAAATTTTTCTACACTATTTATTTCCACTAGAACGGGGGGGGGGTGGGAGGGTTGATGGCGTGGGGGGGTGAGGGGGGGGGGGTGTAGTAAGAGGAAGGGGAAGGGGGGCTATGTTTGGTGGGAGGCCCTAACATTTTACAAACTCAAGAGGGATGGATAAACTTAATGGTATGCTTTTTGGGGTTCCTTTTTCTCTCTCAACACGCTCTTTACTTTTCCCTTGCTGTCCAACCCATTTATTAGTCCTTCCAGCTTCTTCTTTAAATGGGGGGGGGGTCTGGGGTTGGGTTGGCTCGTTGCGGGGTGTGGATCCTTTGGGGTCGGCGGTCTTTGTCTCTTATCCACCTTTGAGGGAGAGAGGGGTGGGGGGTCCGTACTGGGGTCATGCTGGTGTCTGGGGTGCGCCGGGGCTGGTGGGACCTTTAGGTTGGGGGGGGTGCCCCATATTTGCACACGTATATAATCCCCACCCACTCGTTTAACTTTTTCTCCTCCTGCGGGCGGGGGGGTGAACTACTCCATCATACAAAATCCTTGGCTTTGCATAGAATTCATTTTATTATATATTTTGAATTAGGTTTCTTTTAAACACAGCACGGATTCCAATTTCACACTCCTAGCCTTCTCACAAGACCAACCCACCCATTCTTTTCGACACAAGAACCACGCAACAACACTCAACCGACTTCTTTATCTTGTTGCGGCGCCCCTGGTGGTCTTTCCCCTTCAACTTATGTTTTTTTTTTATTTTTTTCTTTGATTTTTGAATTTTTTTTTTTTTTTATTTTTGTGTGTTTTTTATGTCTAGTACCTTAATCACCTACTTTTCTCTCAAACACTCCTGCTCCCAATATTCTTAATTAATTTTTTCTTTTCTGGTCGCTCACTTCTTTCTAAAACACATTTTCGTTTGGCCTCAAGTTCTTTTTTCTTTTCCCTCCCCCTCAATTTTTATTATTTCATTTTTACCCATATTCCTTGTCCCGCTTTCCACTTTTCACACTATCCCCAGGACTGCATTCAACCCCTTATTTACAGACCTTGTTCTGTATTCTCAAATTTTCTCTTTTAAAGGCTTCTTTTTTAAATAATTCTTTACATAATTCTCCATCATACTGTGGTGTGTATTATCTGAAACTCACGGTTGACTGTTTCAAATATCTTGGTATACACATTGACCATAAGCTGTCTTTTAGTCAACATACTGAAGTATCTTCAAAAAAGCAAATCAAAGGTTGTTTCTTTGAGAAATTACGTAGTTTTAATGTCAGTCAACATGTACTAGAAAAGGTATATGTAAGTTTAATACAAAGTCTAATGTCATTCAAACTTACTGTCTGGTTTGGAAATCTTTCAGAGAGAAGATCGAGCAAAGCTCGCCAGAATTGTCAATCAGGCAAGTAAGGTTATAGGGAAAAAGCAATCACTGTTTCTGTAATCAGGAGATGTGAATATTTACCTCTGATCCCTCACACCCACTCCACTGCCACTTTGAAAAACTTCCATCAGGAACGCTACAGAATGCCCAGAGCACAGAAGAATGTCTTCAAGAAGTCTTTTTTACCAAGCGCCCATTAGCATTTTAAACTCTCTAAAGCCTGTGATTGACTGCCATGATCCTTGTCTCTCAGACATGAACAATTCAGTTTGCAATATTATGCTTTTACTGTGACTATGACTGTGACTGTGTGTGTGTGTGTGTGTGTGTGTGTGTGTGTGTGTGTGTGTGTGTGTGTGTGTGGGTGTGTGTGTGTGTGTGTGTGTGTGTGGTGTGTTGTGTGTTTTGTGCGTTGGTGCGGGTGAGTTTGGTGTTTTTATGTATTTCTTTATAATCTATGTAATGTTTTATGTCTTATGGATTTAATGTTTATTTCATGTGTGATGCTATGTGTAACGTGCGCGTGTGTGCGTGTGTGTGTGTGTGTGTGTGTGTGTGTGTGTGTGTGTGTGTGTGTGTGTGGTGTGTGTGTGTGTGTGCGCGTGCGCATGTGGGGAATGGGGGTGTGTGTGTGTGTGTGTGTGTGGGTGTGTGTGCCTGTGTGGGGATGGGGGGTGTGAGTGTTGATGTATATACAAATACATATACTAACACAGGCTTTTATGTAACGATTATAATGTCTTTTTGTAATGTCTTATGTACTTGTGAATCTCTCTCTCTGACTAACACCCACACATACACATGCACGCACACGCACACACACATACACGTACACACGCGTGCGCGCGCACACACACACACACACAACAAAAGAAATCATCACATTCAATTATCATCACATTGTCCGTCTTGTCTTCATACCTTCACTATCTAGCTTGCCAAAAACGACCAAACTCAACACAACGCTGCACATTAGCTACACCTAACATCGGCAGTTCAAAATATTTTCATACGGTGTGCAATACATGTCTTTCAGGAAAAGCCTAGTTTTAATGAAATGAACGTCTTCTAACCTGTTCAAAATTCACATGAGAGTCTCGCCGCATATCTATCGGTTGAAAGTCTCAAAATATCTTGAAAGTGATGCTTCAACATTCTGAATGCTTGGGTGCATGCCCCGTGCGTTCGTGTGTTCGTGCGTGCGTGCGTGTGTGTCGAGCGAGCGAGCAGTGAGTGAGTGAGTGAGTTTTTGTGTTGGTGTGTGTGTGTGGTGCGTTGCGTGCCGTGGCTTTCGTGCGGTGCGTGGCGTGCGTGTGAGTGTGTGTGTGTGTGTGTGTGTGTGTGTGTGTGGTGTGTGTGGTGCGCTCGCGTGTGTGTAGCGTGCGCATGCATGTGGCCTGCGTGTGTACGTGCGTGCATGCGCGCGCACATGTTGGTGTGTGTGTGTGTATGTTATGTGTGTTGTAGGTGTGTTGTGTGTGTGTGTGTGTGTGTGTGTGTGGGTGTGTGTGTGTGGGTGTGCTGTGTGTGTGTGACATTTTACGGCCGTTTGATATACAATGGTGTGTAATGTTGTTGTTGTAAGCCGTTTTTCAAACTGGGAAAGATCTAATGGCAGGCAGGAGGAAACGCAAGCATATACAAGACACACAGAGACAACAGAGACACAGATAGACACCGAGATACACACACACACACACACACACACCCACACACACGCACACACACACACACGCACACGCACACACACACACACACCACACACACACACACACCACACACATACACACACTCACGCACCACAAGAGGGAGATAGAGAGAGAGAGAGAGTAGAAGCGAGGAGAGAGAGAGAGAGGAGTAGAGAGAGAGATAGATAGAGAAGAGACCGACAGACAGAGATACAGACAGAGAGACAGACAGACAGAGCAATGGTAATCCAAGCGCAACTATCGATTTCAGAAAACACGAATGTCTGGGGCGCGGAGGGGAGGGAGAGAGCGAGCGAGAGAGAGAGAGAGAGAGAGAGATCGAGAGAGTAGAGAGAGGAGATAGAGAGAGAGAGAGAGAGGAGGCAACCTGGACAATATACATACAGACAAGACCGAACAGACAGAGCATTTCAGTCCACGAGCAACTGGGCGATTCTAGAAAACATCAGACATGGCTGAGGGAGGGGGGGTGAGGGGAGAAAGATGAGAAGAGAGGGAGAGGAGAGAAGAGGATAAGAG
>JADBJO010003505.1:172500-182500 GCA_016801955.1 Conus betulinus
GAGAGAGAGAGAGAGAGAGAGAGAGAGAGAGACAGACAGACAGACAGACAGACAGACAGATAGACAGGACGGACGGACGGACGGACAGACAGACAGACAGATAGACAGACAGCAAATGTGATTGATTTCATTGCGTATCCAGAAGTTGTTTAAGTTGTTTGTGACCTATGCTAACAAACGGACCTCCGCAAAAGCCGAATAGTGGGAAAATGAGAGAAGAGACTTTTCCTCTCCCCTCTTCCCCTGTGTTCCAACTTTGCATAGCCCAGATCATAGGTTCGTAGGTAACTTGGCATATAGATTAAACATTTTTACGCTGATAGTTAGATAAATAAAAAGATAAATAAATAAACAAATAGATAAATAATTACACAATTGCGTGACTTTAATATAAACTACGGGTAAGAGTATAAACAAGGCAAGCAAGACAGCAACTTTCAGCCTGAAAGAAATCCGTATTTCACTTTGTATACACTTCCAGATGAAAATCAGCAGTTTATTACACTGAGAGAACTACCCGTAACTTTCTTTGCATGACACCGTGTTGTTGACAACAGTCAAATTTATTAAAGCTGTGATTCAGAAGTGATTTTGTTTTTAATCGAATATTCCAGGACAGCTTTTTTGGTTGTAAAATGTTATACGTAGCAATAGCACTCACACAACATCACCTTCTGGCCGTAGCTGCTCATGTACGCCTTGTTAATGAAAGCAGACGAGGCATTTATTGATGTGGTGGGATGGTAAACTTACTGGTCAGCACACACAACATTTTTGACCATAATTCACTCTAGCAAAATCAGCACGCAAGATTCTAGTCTAATTTTCTCAGGCTGAATATAATTATTTTTGTACTGCAAAAACGACAAATGTAAGAACAATACGAGAATTTTTTTCGCTGCCTGTGGCGTCGTGTTCTGTGAGTTTTGAACAGACGATGGGACCATACTAACTGCGAAATAACATTCAACGACAACGCTGTTTGCCCAGTGACTACGAACAGCGCATTTAAAATGTTCCATTTTAGTTCTTGTGCCTTAATAGGAAGTACTGCGACTCGGAGCTTTAAAAACAAAGAGGTATCTTGCATTCATAACCAGTGTTGTGTACGTGGGTTTCTTTTTACCGTTTCAACATTATCCGTATTCTCTTGGTGAATGGCTGAACCGAGATAGTTGATCAGTTTCCTTTTTGAAACCTTCTTCGTTATTTCTTATTTTCAGTATCAATTTTTTTAACTCGTGAATAAACCATTTCATGCCCTGTGCTATGAACAGAAGTATATAAATCTACAGTGTATGCAGGTTCTGTCTGCGAAATAAAAAGATAAATCACCGTCGTCATAAATACGTATTTTGTATCTTTTAAAGTTTGAACATGGTTTGATTACTGTAACATAAAGAGCTGTTGTATGCTCTATCAACAACATCGAAAGCAAAGTCTAAGGTTGGCATTTATTACGTTCATGAATTACAGCTGATGTTTCCACCCACTCAATCCAGCCAAAGTACAGTTGGGTGATTGAAACCTATTTTATGAGGTAGCCGGTGAGAATTCAGCAAAAGGCAGCTTAAAATTAAGTTCGATCGATCAGTATGTTTATACTGGATTGTCTTCTATTGACACCAACATTGATAGATTTATGTTCACACATCATAACCAAGGCTTTAGCTCTTTTGTTTCTTAAAAAAAAGATCTGGAGATGTAAGAGCCATCCACAATAGAGGCAGAGGAAAGCTTGCCTTTAACAAAACATTTTACCTCTAAATATAAAAGTCACTTAAAAAAAAATCATATTGTTGGTGTCTTAAAAAAAATCATATTGTTGGTGTCCTACTCATAAACAAAACTGAAAACATTAAAGGCATCTTCTTACTAAACCACTTGAGGTAACAATATCGTTATGATGCATACTGTTTTTAATGTCAGTGAAAAAAAAAAACCTATAAACTTTGCAATGAACATTGCTCCTTTAATCCCAGTATACGAATGAGGATTTGAACAGAAAGCTGCTCACTATGCTCAAAGGGATAACTGATATATTTTGGGGTGTGTAATGGCTACAGTTGTAACGTCCACATGGTTATAAGTCAAATATTTCCTCTAAAAAAAATAATTGGTACTTTAAATAGTTGAAAGGTAGTTTGTTCAAAACTATCTGATTTCAGCTTTTGTTATTAGTCGAACATTTCTTCTAAAAAAAAAAATACCTGGTATTTTAACATTTGAAAGGTGATTTGTTCAAAAGTATCTTATTTCAGATTTTGTTATTAGTCGAACATTTCTTTTGAAAATAACTGGTACTTTTAACATCTGAAAGGTGTTGATTGCAGCATTTGTTATTAGTCGAACATTTCTTCTAAAAATAACTTGGACTTTTAACATTCGAATGGTGTTATTTGCTCAAAACTATCTGATTTCAGCATTTGCAATTAGTCGAACATTTCTTCTAAAAATAACTGGGACTTTTAACATTCGAATGGTGTTGTTTGTTTCAAACCTATCTGATTTCAGCTTTTGTTATTAGTCGAACATTTCTTCTAAAAAAAACTGGCACTTTTAACATTTGAAAGGTGTCGTTCGTTCAAAACTATTTGACTTCAGGTTTTGTTATTAGTCGATCATTTCTTTTAAAATAACTGGTACTTTTAACATTTGTAACGCGTTGTTTGTTCAAAACTATATGATATCAGCTTTTGCAAACTCCAAACAACACATCAGCGGTGTTTTGAATAAAACATTTCAGCATCTGATTTTCTGGCTCACGGCGAACGTTCGCCGGCTGTACTGTCGCCACCTGTACTATCGCCACCTGTACTCTCGCCGCCTGTACTCTCGCCGCCTGTACTCTCGCCACCTGTACTATCGCCGCCTGTACTCTCGCCACCTGTACTATCGCCGCCTGTACTATAGCCGCCTGTAGCATCGCCACCTGTACTCTAGCCGCCTGTACTATCGCCGCCTGTACTATCGCCACCTGTACTATCGCCGCCTGTACAATCGCCACCTGTACTATCGCCACCTGTACTCTAGCCGCCTGTACTATCGCCACCTGTACTATAGCCGCCTGTAGCATCGCCACCTGTACATAGCCGCCTGTAGTATCACCACCTGTACTATCGCCACCTGTACTATCGCCACCTGTACTATCGCCGCCTGTACTATAGCCGCCTGTAGCATCGCCACCTGTACTCTGCGCCGCCTGTACTATCGCCGCCTGTACTATCGCCACCTGTACTATAGCCGCCTGTAGCATCGCCACCTGTACTATAGCCGCCTGTAGTATCACCACCTGTACTATCGCCGCCTGTACTATCGCCACCTGTACTATTGCCACCTGTACTATAGCCGCCTGTACTATAGCCGCCTGTAGTATCGCCACCTGTACTATTGCCACCTGTACTATCGCCACCTGTACTATAGCCGCCTGTAGTATCGCCACCTGTACTATAGCCGCCTGTACTATCACCACCTGTACTATCACCGTCTGCACTATCGCCACCTGTACTATCGCCACCTGTACTATCGCCACCTGTACTATCGCCACCTGTACTATGCCACCTGTACTGTCGCCACCTGTACTATCGCCACCTGTACTTTCACCACCTGTACTATCACCGCCTGTACTTTCACCGCCTATAGTATCATCGCCTGTACTATCACCACCTGTACTTACACCGCCTATACTATCACCGCCTGTACTGTCGCCACCTGTACTATCGCCACCTATACTTTCACCGCCTGTGCTATCACCACCTGTACTTTCACCGCCTATACTATCACCGCCTGTACTTTCATCACCTGTACTTACACCGCCTATACTATCACCGCCTGTACTTTCATCACCTGCACTATCACCACCTGTACTTTCACCACCTGTACTTTCACCGCCTATACTATCACCGCCTGTATTTTCACTACCTGTACTATCACTACCTGTACTTTCGCCGCCTACACGTACACCATTGCCACCAGTACATTTGCCACCTCTACTCTCGCCGCTTATACTATTATTACCACCTTCACTTTTGGCGGCTGTTCTCTCGCCACCTATACTACTGTCGCCTATGATTTTGCCGCAAAGTGGGGCATATTTCACAGGACAGAAAAAACAGGCTTTTCACCGGTGTAGCATTCTCTCTCTCTCTCTCTCTCTCTCTCTCTCTCTCTCTCTCTTATGTGTGTGTCTCTCTCCCTCTCTCTCTTCCTCTCTAATTCTCTCTCTGAGTGTGTTCTTCTGTCTCTATCCGCTCTCACTACCAAAGATTATGACACTGACTGACAGATGATTAGTATCAGGGCTTAGTGTCCACTATAGCATATCTTTCTCTGAAGCTTGCCTTCAGTACTCTGATTCCAAGAAGCACATCTCAACTGGGAGCCCTCGAATGTACATTTCCAGCAGGATACACTTTGTTTCCTTTTATCGATGCCTAAAACGTGTGTTCACTTATTAAAGATCAGGTGTTTGTCCTCCTTCGGTTGACGACATAAACGTCACTCAACGCACATGAGAATCCCATTTCTGACAATAAATCTCTCAGCGTTTATACTCTGTAGGTATGCGCACATTGATACAAAGAAAAGGCCGCTTTATTCAAAAGGTTTCTCGTCCAAACACTTCAAGACGCACGGGTGCAAAATGCAAATATCCGTAACAAAGGCACGTACCCATGAGCGGAAAATACATAGGCGGTGAAAATACAGGAAACGGCGACGAAATACAGAGAGCGGCAAAAGCACAGAAAACGGCGGCGGCGAAAGTACAGAAAAAGGCGGAAAGTACAGAAAGCGGCAAAAGTACAGAAAACGGCGGCGAAAGTACAGAAAGCGGCAAAAGTACAGAAAACGGCGGCGAAATACAGAGAGCGGCAAAAGCACAGAAAACGGCGGCGAAAGTACAGAAAAGGCGGAGAAAGTAGAGAAAGCGGCAAAAAGTACTGAAAACGGCGGCGAAAGTACAAAAAGTGGCAAAGTACAGAAAGCGGCAAAAATACAGAAAAAAAAAAAACGGCGGCGAAAGTAGAGAAAGCGGCAAAAGCACAGAAAACGATGGCGACAGTACAGAAAGCGGCGAAAGTACAGAAAAGATCGGCGACAGTACAGAAAACGGCGAAAGTACAGAAAACGGCGGCGACAGTACAGAAAGCGGCGAAAGTACACATCACTCGTCCGCAGAGGTTTGCTACAGTCCAAGGCCAGCGTGTCCATGCAATTTACACCGAACTGTCGCGCGCTTCCCTCCTCACGTTGATGAAGGCTTTGCCTTGGTCAGGGAGGGTCTAGAGGTGTTCAATCACCGGCACTTTTCGGGCCTAGGGAACAATGGACACGTCCATGGATTGTCGGGCTGGTGGAAAATTACTCGTTTTCTCCCCCGTGAAAATCCCTTAGCGTTGGGCTGGGACTCGTCGTCAGAAATGACTTTTGGTTGAGGCTTACCATCTTCAGGTCAGAGCTGTTTCTACCCCACCCCCCACCCCCCTCCCCACTTTTTTTGTAACTCTGTCTGCCTCCCTCTCACTCTTGTTAAGGAATTTCACTCTTTGTGTTCTTACTCTTTTTTTTTTTTTTTTTTTTTTGGTTCCCCATTACGATTGCTTATGTATGTTCACACATCCCCTTCTCAAGCGGCCATGGCCTATTACGAGTAAAATATTCAGAGTTCCGACTTCTCTCTCTGTGTCTTCGTCTCTTTCTTTATCTCTGTCTGTGTTACTCTCTGTCTCTCTGTCTGTGTCTCTCTCTCTCTCTCTCTCTCTCTCTGTCTTTCTGTCTCTGTCTCTGTCTGTCTGTCTGTCTGTCTCCCCCTCCCCCCCCCCCCCCCCCCCCCTTTTCACAGCTTGTATATCTTGTCCATTCATTCAGCATGTTTGTGTTTATAACAGACTATACCCACTATTGTCACCCCTCTCTCTCTCTCTCTCTCTCTCTCTCTCTCTCTCTCTCTCTCTCTCTCTCTCTCTCTCTCTCTCTCTCTCTCTCTTCTTTTGAGGACGGTGAATCGAGAAAAGAAAAAAAAAGTTTCAAATTTCTCTCTGTGATCGGCCATCACGCGAGATGGCTTCTGAAAGACAGACGTCACGTGACCTGTTGGAGATAATGTCGATCCTGGACAATAAATCAAACAAAAAGAAAGGAAGCTAAAACCTGTATGAAACTGTATGAAAGGCTCGGTGTCAGGAAAAATGCCTCTTCAACAAATAAAACAGACGTTTAAGAACTAGACACAAAGAACATGAAAACGGACGATCTGAGATGCTTTCGGAGAAACCATCTGATTTTTTTTTTTTTCCCCGGAGCACCACGATCAGACTCCACAAGACTGAAGACACCACGCAGAATCGTCTGGCAGATGAGGTTGGAACTGCAAGAGATGTACAGCTCGACCGGGTGCATGATCTGAACAACAATATATAGCTCTGTATCCAATGACAGGGTGCAGGTGTTGAAAAGAAAGCCGAGTTAAAATGTTAACATCGTTGTGTGAGGGGGAGTTCTCAAGTTGGACCAGTACAGGAACTCGGGTGAATGTCTTACTGGTCCCTGTGAAGATGCTCGACGTATGACCATTTTCTTTTTTGCTTAATGGAAAAAAAAAAAGAAGCTTTTGTCGACAGAGATCATAAACTGATACAACAGGTATGGAATTGTGGCGCGTCCCCGTCTGAAAGAAAATTCCTGTACAGATGTAGTGAATTGTTTTCATATTAAACATTTCCCGGGTTTTTTTTTTTTTTTCCCAGAGAGCATAGAAAGTAAATTTGTTCATGACGCCAAGATTTTACAAAGCAGCAAGCGGGGCGTGAGCCATCTATTTCTATCAACTGCCTGTACAAAATCACAGCTGTGAAAACAGGAAAAATTGAAATATGTGGTTGCATAAATAATTGAATAATCCTTACGTGGAATTAAACTGTTTTGACTCAAGAAATCCTTGTTCTTCTCTTAAATTCCGGTCTTCTTGATGAATGGAGTAATTCTGATAACTACTACATTCCATCTTTCGACTGTTTAATGAGTGGGTTTATTTTTCAAACCCCGTGTTCATATTTCCTGAGTTTTTTGTAAATTGGTATCGAAACTGAATATGAAAGAGAGTCGCTCTGTGGGTTACCTGTTTAATCAGACATGTTTTGTCCCTTTTTGAAGGAAATCAGATATGACTGCTCTAATTATATTTGTTTTGAATTGAACGGATAATTGTTCTGATTTGATAAAGGTGTCTACGTATGTACAATACACCCAAGCAGACCATTTCCATGAAAATCAGTGGCTATTTGCCGTGGCTAGAAAGGAAATCGACCATTTGCCTTCGGAATTTTTGTTTTTCTCGTTGGTATCAGTTGCACAGAAGTTTTGAAATCAATAACGAAGTTAGTCTATATCGCAAATCCGATTTTGCAACATTACTGCAAAGTCTGGCTGCATGGGTAGCGATACAGCTTTGCCGATTGTCCACATTATGACACGATCTCATAACAATAATAATGAAAACCACCACCACCACCACCAAATAACCGTTTCCATCATCATCATTATTATAGTAATAATAATAATAATTATGATGATAACAGTAGCAACAATAACGATGATGATGATAATTATAATATTGATAACAATAATAAAATAAGAACAACAATAATAAAATAAGAACAACAATAATAATGATGACGTTTTATGGTGATAATAATAACAATAATAATGATGGTAATGATAATGATAATAATGATATTGATAACGATAATAATGATGATAATAATGTGTGTATCACAGCAAGTTTTCTCTCTCTCACACACTTACAGCGCCCTCCCCCCCCCCCCTCATCCTTATGCAATCCCTACACCAATCTCTCGCCGTAATAGACCATCATTACAAAGACGAACAATTTGCTGTTTCTAAAGGTAAAAAAAAAACTTCTTTATAACTATGTTGCGTGCCTGGCGTATTGAAGAGCTGTGTTGAATGAGCCTAATCCCCCACTTCAGCCTGATTGTCTTAACAGTCTTTTACAACCATAAAAACAAACATTTAGGAGTGCAGATCATATGATAAGGCTTGGATGCTTTTTAATAAACAAAACAAGATAAAACGAAAACAACAAAAAAAAAATGTACAGATTCGCAGAAAACAGAATCTGAAACACAGGGCAGAGAGAGGCATTGCCGCTTCTGTGGGGAAATCAACAGAGTCGATTTCGCTGCTGGTTTTGGGGGAAAGCGAGCGAGCGAGCGAGCGAGCGAGCGAGAGAGAGAGAGAGAGAGAGAGAGAGAGACAGAGACAGAGACAGAGACAGACAGACAGACAGACAGAGACAGAGAGAGAGAGAGAGAGAGAGAGAGAGAGAGAGGAAGAAAAGGAAGAATTTGACAATGATATGATTTTACGAATGATTCACACACACACACACACACACACACACACACACACACACACACACACACACACACACACACACACACACACACGCACACACACACACACACACACACACACACACACACACACACACACACACACACGCACGCACAAATACACATACAACACACATACACACGTACATACACACGTGAGCTCTCTCTCTCTCTCTCTCTCTCTCTCTCTCTCTCTGTCTGTCTGTCTCTCTCTCTCTCTGTCTCCCTCTCTTACGCGAGTGCACGCGCGCGCACGCACACACACACACACACACACACACACACACACACACACACACACACACACACACACACACACACAGGAAGAAAACACCCAACGTGCCCCCAAAGACAACGGAGAGCCAAGCCAGCGCACTATAACGGTAAACACTGACATTTTTCAGCCATCACCATCTTATTGCCGTAACGACCAACACCTTTCACCATCAACCTTGCTCCCGGCAGCGACGACACCACCGAGACAAACAACCTGACAGTTATCGGTCCAATCTGTCCCTCCGTGGTTTTAATGTTATTTTCACCACCGTAAAACCTTTCCCCCCCCCCCCCCCCCCCCCCCGTGGCTGCAGGAAATATTTTTGGCGGGTGCAGGTAATATGATTTGAGAAGCACGTTCTTTCTTTTTTTTAATTTAATTTTTTTTTTTTTGGTTGAAATTTTGAATCAAGGAGCAGATTTTGAGGAGAGAAAAAAAAAAAAGTCTTTTGATCAGAAGAGTGAACAGGCTGAGTCAGTGTGGATCCACTGCAAAACGCTGGAAGGAGGAGGAGGGGAGGGAGAGAGAGGAGAGAGAAGAAGAGAGATGAGAAGAAGAGGAGAGAGAGAGGAGAGGAAGAGGACAGAAAGACAGAGAGGAAGGGGAGAGAGAGAGGGAGAGAGGAGAGAGAGGAGACGAGAGGAGAAGGAGGAGAGAGACAGAGACAGAGAGACAGAGAGAGAGAGACAGAGACAGACACAGAGGAGAGAGAGAGAGAGGAGAGAGGAGAGGAGATCGGAGTGAGAGAGAGAAGATGAGGGAGGAGAGAGAGAGAGAGAAGAGGGACCTGAACGTTTTAAAACCGTGATCTGACAGAGAGACCGCCGTTTTCAGTTTATGCATGAAGAGAGATGGGTTCCAGAGAGCTCAGTATGAGCGGCTTGTCCATGGCTGCTGGTGCTGGCATGGCTCTTGCAGGAATAATGGCAAGCTCATTTCTGTGTCCCTGTGAGCCCGAATCATAAATTTCTGTACAAGTTCACACGCACATGCATTGCTCAGAGTTGAGCTTAAAAAAAAAAAAAAACACCGAAAAAAAAAAAAAAAAAAAAAAACCAAAACGCTGATTTGTGCTAAACTTTCACGTGCGCATTTCAAGCGCGTGTATTTACACACACACACACACACACACACCACACACAACACACACACACACACACACACACAAACATGGGACACGAACACGGAAATGCACAATAAATGACTGTACAAACAAAGCGCTTTGTTTCCAGAACAAACCTTAGTTTGTACTGATCGTTTGTTATAATGAAGATCTAAATGATAACATTTGATTTGCGAGGAAGCCAAA
>JADBJO010003505.1:190000-197500 GCA_016801955.1 Conus betulinus
CTCCTCTCTCACTCACTCTCTCATCCCTCCCTCTCTTCTCTCTCTCTTTCTCTCTCACTCTCTCCCCCCTCTCTCTCTCTCCCTCTCTTTTTTTCTCCCCCCCCCCCCCCCACACACACACACTCTCTCTCTCGGCCTGGCCAACTCGTTCGGTGAATGCATTGGTCAAGCACCTACTGATATTACCCCCCCCCCCCCCTTTCCCTTTCCCCCCCTTTTCTCATTCATTTATCCGTTTCCTCAGTTGTACCCTCTGCGTTTCGTGGCGAGGTCTGAACGACACGAGTTTATGGCAAACAAATGTTTTTACGTTACCACCTGCGTGTTCATTTACTACAGAATCATACCAGAGTCAAATAACATCAGGTTGCTTCATAAGCTTTCGCTCTCTGCTGGAACCCCGTTTTCATAGCTAACGTTCTGGTCATTCCTGTTTCTCAGCCCGGGGGGGGAGTACCTTGTCAACGAGAGAAGTTTGGCAGGATGGGACTACGGCAGAAGGACAGGGAGAAAAGCGGTGGGAGAGTTGGGGATGTGGGAGGGGGGTGTCGTAGGGGAAGGGGGAAGAGGGGTGGGAGAGGTGTATATGTGTGTGGGGGGAGGGTGGGGGTGGGGGGTGGGGGGTGGGGGTAGGAGCAAAGCATGTGCAGTAGATGGGTGAGTATCCACTATGAGAAAGTGTAGTTCGCAGGGAAATCTGCTGAGAGTGTAAACGAAACGACATGAAAGATTCCAAGGATCCAACGAGATGGCGGTTACTTGTTGCAGCATGATGATTCAGTCGGTAACGTCTAAAGAACAGTAACTGTCGCAACATCTTTCTCTACATTCTTTCACAGCATTGTTCTCCTTCTTTTTCTTGTAATCCTATCTTCAAACTGGCCATGATCCGAGGATCAGCTCAAAGGTTGGTGTTCGTGGACATGGAATTTGACCCGGTCGAGTCAACTTTTTATGACAGCCTTGCCGTAAGTCTGGCAGCAAAAAAAAAAAAAAAAAAAAAAAAAAAGAAATTGATGGTCTGACTACTGGTGTGTTTTCCTACTTTATCATTCCACTTCCTACGTTTTCATCTTTTCCTACTCTTTTCCTTATTTTTTTTTTTCATAAAAACTTTTCTATCTTTACAGTTTATTCCGGAGGGGGGGGGGGGGGGGGGGGGGTATTTTGCTTTTTATTTTTCCTTACTTTTTCTCCTACCTACCTTGCACCATGTTCTCCTACATTTCATCTTTTTCACTTTCTCCCCGCCGTTTCCTACTTTCCCCTTAACATTTCCGACCCTTTTCTTCGGTAACCTACAGTTTAATCTTTCTTCATGCAATTTGCTAACCTTTTCCAATTACTATTCTCGTTCTAACATGAATTATGCCTATCCCCAATTCTCATGCGTAATAACTTCGAAACTGGGCTGACTGAACAGGAAAGGCAGCTGTTGTGCTTTTTTTCTCTTCATTCATGAGAAGGATTCTAGGGTGTATCTTTTATTTGTATCTGCCTTTCGGTCCATTCAGGGAAAGGCTCAGCGACAGGAAAGACCCAGTGACCCACAGGGAAAGTCTTGTTAACAGAGGGAAAGACCGCAACCCCAAGACCTCTTCAGAGGGCACGAGAGACCTTGTGGCGAAAGCTTGACCGTGTAGAGTTGTACTGTTTTAATCTGTCAGCAAAACAGCAACGAGTAGGGCTGCGGGATGCCCGCACCAGTTTGCTTGGCTGAGGCGTCTTTTGCCGGTGGGCTCAGCTGTCATGATATGCTTGCTGGTGCATTCATGGGGATTACTTCCATGGAGCACTGTTGTGTCGCGTCTAATGGCCATCACACAAGGGCACCTGCCAGGGAGCAGTTCTGTCCCCTGACCTCTTAATGGAATACCCTGGGTGTGCCCGCCCCCTTTGTCAACACAGAACAGGCTTCCAAGGGTTGTTCAGGATTTTTTCCAACTGGCTGATTCGGGCAGTTAAAGACAGTACTTCGTTGAATCCTTCCTGCACCCTTGAGTATGCCTTTTTTTTCCTTTCTTCGATCGTAAGGAGGACTTCCCGTATTTTCTCTGTCTGTCTGTCTATTTGTCTCTGTCTCTGTCTCTCTTTCTCTCTTTTGATCGAGTAAAGGTTTTTTCTGAGTTCTGAGTCTCTCTCTCTCTCTCTCTCTCTCTCTCTCTCTCTCTCTCTCTCTCTGTCTGTCTGTCTGTCTGTGTGTGTGTTCATGTATGGATAGAGTGCACATGTGTGCATGTTACAAATACGTAACCGTGTGTCAGAATGATAACAATATCGCTTAATTATAAACGATCATTCTTTCAGATTACAACCCTGAACTTTTAAAAACAAAACAGAAGAAAAAGAAGGGGCAGCGAGTTTTTGAGAAATGTCAAATTCACGTATTGTTGAAATAAGCCTACATACTCACCGACAATCGGATCTCTAGTTTTCCATGTGCAAGTTTGACTCTTCAATGTACATATCAGAGATTTTTGGTTGGGCAAAAACACGGTAATTGGAAAACTTGATCGTGCTCAATCTCCCTCCCTCCCGATCTTCTTCCCTACTCTCTCTCACTCACTCTCTCTCTCTCTCTCTCTCTCTCTCTCTCTCTCTCTCTCTCTGAGATCCAGGAACATTCTTATATGATTTACACGCGTTTTTTTTTTCTTGATCTTAAGTTCAAGATTAAAGAGTCTCCATAGTGTTAGATCTGATTTTTCTTCCACACTGTTTGAATTTATGTAACGAGACTTGACACATAACGGAAAGAGCAGGAGAGCAGAAGTTCTGCTCATGTCTTCTTTCAATAAAAAAAAAAAATGCTACGGATAATTTCCCATGCTTTCCCTGACTGTTGAGTCTGATAAATTTCCGAGTAACTTTAAATATAATCAAAATGCTTTCCCTGCACTGTTGAAATAAATAAAATATAATCAAAAAGAAATCCATGCAACCAGACAGGCACACACAATCCGCGTTTGACTTGTCTGAAGCGTTTGATACTACCTACAGAGCAACCACAGTTGAAGGTAAGTAGTATGGGGAAATGCGGAAAGCTGACCACACACTTCCTACAGGCACTCTCTCATGCCTTCTTTTGATGAAGGGGTCGGCTAAAAGGCGTCATGCGTCCACTCAGTAGTCACACCGGCATCCCACAAGGATTGGTCTTCAGTCCAAGACTGTTCCCCACTTGCGTATCCTCGGGAGATAAAGATCAACGTATAACTTCACTAATGACCACTCTTCAGTATTCCCACACGCGGTCCCGGTCAGACTTTGTGCGTTTCCCGGTAACACCTGAACAAGTTAACGGCTTAGGAACAGAAATGGCACTTCACGCCTGCTTGGGCCACCCACCCACACTATTACAAGGAAACCGCAGTTTTCCACAGGGGCACAACCGTAGCCCTGCGTTTATTCCTCCCTTGCACAACGACGGTCTGGGATTCTCCTGGGTGCGGGTGTCATCGTTACATTAACACAAATTATCGCCCTTACGTCCATCATCAAGGCTGGCTCACGGCCCGCTAGGAGAACCACTGGAGGGCTTTTCACCGGCTTTTGATTTGCCATTGTTTCACGAACTGCATATTCACCGTCTTCATCATGTATACCGATGTTCGTTGCGTGGCCCCGGATTGTGGCAAATCAATTCAACTCCACAGAAAATAGCTTCAGGGCGAAAAAGAGGAAAGATGAATGTGTGTAGAATGTCAAGACCTATCAACTAATGATCTGTGGTGATTTCAGGCCCAGAAATTCGTCACTGAAGGCGTGATTTTACATTGCATAAATAGAAATCTGCCAGAAATTTCTTCAAAGTGCCATGTAAGGGTATGTGAGCAGACCTGTTAATTTCGTAACTACTGGCTGTGTTCAAAATCAACAATAATTCTTTATTTCGTCTTGAGCTTCTTGACCATAAAAATCTAAAAAAAAAAGTCTAATTAATGTTCCCACATGTCTCTATTAAAAAAAAAACTTTGCAGGTTTTGCAGAAACGGATAAAATGTACATGATGTGCTCGTTTCATTGGATATAACACACGAATCTAACATCAGGATGTTTACGAATCTGCTCTCGTCCAACATCGGAACATCGATCGGGTTTTGCTGGCAAACATCCTCTCCTCCCTTCAAATCATTCCTGTTTTTCCAGTGCTTGAAAGCATGTCTGCAGGATGGTGCAGACAAGCGGAGGGGATTTGCTGAACATGATGAACTCGTTGAAAATCTACACAACATCAAGCCTCGTCCAGGTGATCATGCTCTACGGTCGAGGTCAACGAAGAGACGAGTCGTTCAAGCAAGTACAGAGATTTTTTTTTTTTTTTTGCATTTTCAGCCACTGTCAATCGGGTTTGTGGCTGACGGTGTAAACTGTCAGATTGTCTTCACAGACAGACAAGAGAATACAACTGCCAAACTTTTACAGAGGGTGAAAATCAATGAATTCACATTTTATTTTAAATTATGGCCGAGAGAGAGAGAGAGAGAGAGAGAGAGAGAGAGAGAGAGAGAGAGAGAGAGACAGACAGACAGACAGACAGACAGACAGACAGACAGATCCTTCTCTGTTCATCCTTGCGCGCGCATACACACACACACACACACACACACACACACACACACACACACACACACACACACACACACACACACACACACACACACACACACACACACACACACACACACACACACAGACAGAGAGTTAAAGTTTAACCTACCGACTACTTCTCGTCCGGCGCAGAGGCATTGCCTTACTCCCGAGTGTGTCTGTCACCACCACCACCACCACTACCACCACCACCTAGTGCCGTCGTCCGCGAGTCACGTGCATCTTCAGAGATGTGCACCTCCACGCCCCGACTCTTCACCTTTCTGTGTCCTTGGATCTGTCAATAAGAAACCGACTTCGATGCTTCCTTTTTTTTCAAATCGATCCGGCGGCCTTTCTGATCACCTTATTTCCAAAATCACAGACAACCGGGGTCAGGTGATCGTGTTACTTCGCATCGTACTCCCTCTGCGAACTCTTGGCGAGAGCTGGAGCCAGTCCCACCGAAGCTGGTCATTCTGGTCTCAAAAACAATATCGAGCGGTGACAGGTGACTGGGTTCTCCTTTGTCTGTAACCCCCTCTCAGTTCCGTTAGTTTTCAGCCCAGTCAGCCGCAAGAGCCATACTATCAGCTTCACCGCTTTGGGCAGCTCCCCCACCCCTAGGCACACATCCCCAAGTCTGCGTAGATACAGCCAAACCGTGGGACTGGTTACTCCGCTTGCTGATCCTCGTCAGCACGTAACCCGGGTGGTATCCAAACACCGACTGCGTCAAAACAAGGTCAGACGCAATTCGATGTCTCCGTTGACCAGGACGAAGAGGGAAGAGGGATACTGCAGGCGATGACACGTGCAGCTCACGCGCAGTTCTTTGGCTCCTTGGGCGGCGAGGGCAGGCCAGGGTGAGGGAAACTCCGTGTCCTGTTCCCCCCCTCCGCTGCCGCCGTGGGTGGCTGAGGGCGTGCGTGACGTCACTCTGAGACCGGGAGTCCCTGGAATGGTCCAAGGTCAATATGAATTAGAAACAAACAAACAATCCGATTGTAAACATCGAAGTAGCTTTCCCTTATGTAATCATGTGTATCTGCGTAAAACTGTTTAGCTGACGCAATCGCACGCGCGATTCGCGCGCACACACAGACACAGACACACACACACACACACACACACACACACACACACACACACACACACACACACACACCACCACCACCACCACCACCACCACCACCATCACCACCACCACCAAACCACATCGCACCACACGTGTGCAACTACACACACACACACACACACACACACACACACACACACACACACACACACGTAAATGAACGTGCACACGACGACTGCACGCACGTGTATGCACATATTCATGCGCCCACACACTTATGCACACACACAGACACGACTGCTCTGCCTGTCTGTCTGTCTCTGTCTCTCTCCTCCTTCCCCCTCCCCCTCTCTATCTCCCCCTGTATGAGAGTAACCCCACACCAGTAATCTACAATCTTGAAGACATTACAGAAAGCAAATGTGATGTAGAAAGACAAAAATCAATACCGAGAAAAAAAAGAAGATAAAAGATAAACAAGATCTATTCGAAAAGGGCAGTCGAGTGGTGTTTCTTCCCGGCGAATAAAGCTGCTTGCAGAAACAACAGAAGCAACATCCACATTCTTCAGTGGCTTGCACGCACTCACCAGATAATCTTCAGAACAAAAAGAGGCTATCCCTTTATCACACGACTCATAAAAACTTACGCGTATGAAGAAGAAGAAGAAGAAGAAGAAGAAGAAAAAAAGGAGGAGGAGGAGGAGGAGGAGGAAGGAGGAGGAGAAAGAGGAGGAGGAGGGGAAAAAAAAACTTACCAAGAAGAACAAGAACAAGAAACAAGAAGCAGAAGAACAAAAACACGAAGAAGAAGAAGAAGAAGAAGAAGAAGAAGAAGAAGAAGAAATGGCCCCTATATTACCGGCTATTTTTATATAAAGCGTTTTGAGGGAGCACATGGGAAAGATCCTTTTCTGACCTATGGCCTTAAAGGTACAACTAATCTTGTCTGCACCGTAGACTTGTGAACTTTAGGAAAGAAGTAAAGACTGAGGAGAGTAAACCTTCCTGCTCATCTCCGTCGAAGTCGAATGTTGAGAGGAGGCCCTTAAGGAAAAGGTACACTCGCAGACCGAAGTCGGCATTTTTCGTGGCAGAGGTTGTCGTTGGCAGTGATGTTGTGTCAGGTTCAGGATGGGGGGGCCGTCGCCTGTCGCCCGCTCAGCTCTGACTCCGTGTGAACTCTGATTCACTTTCAGGTGTTGGTCGGCCGACGACGGTGAGCGCCGGTTTTCGGATCCGGATGTTTTCTTCTTCCCCGTTCACCGGGGAACGCATTCCCGGGTGCATGACAGCTTTTTAACCCGAAGGAAACAATCGTTTCTACCCAATCTGCATATGCACCGTGTTCTGGAGGTTAAGCTTCTCTTCCGAAACTCGGTAAATCGCCTCTTTCTCCCTTATGAGGCCTGTCTCAGGCGGCCTCCTTCGTGTTCGGGGTGGCGATGGTCTTGCGCCGCGGGCAGCTGCCTCAACAAGGAAGCAGGACGAAAGTCGCTGAAGCGCTGCACGAGTCCCGTCTATGGTCCATGCAGCCTACGGCCGAGAGGGCCATTTTTCAGCAGCCAACCCGGAGAGGGGTGCCCCCATGCCCTGCCCTCAAAAGCATGGAATCCCAGGGGCCACGGTAATCGCAGTCAGACAGCGCTCCCATTGCCGATAACCCCACATCTCTAGGAGCCGTCCCCCGGCGACACACGCTAGACCCGCCGTCACCCGTACGGCTGAAAGGTTGGCTGACCTCTCACATCAGTGTCCCTCAAAAAAAAAAGAGCTGCCATCTCTCCCTTGGACAAACATCCATATATTAAAGCTAATAACCATCCAAAAATG
>JADBJO010003505.1:210000-212500 GCA_016801955.1 Conus betulinus
TCTTCGCCCCTGTTGTTTTTTCTGTTGTTTGAGGGTACCTATGTATCCATTTAAGGTGTGTGGTGGTGTGTGTGTGTGTGTGTGTGTGTGTGTGTGTGTGTGTGTGTGTGTGTGTGTGTGTGTGTGTGTGTGTTTTTCTGTGAGAGAGAGAAGAGAGAGAGAGAGAGAGAGAGAGAGACAGAGAGACAGACAGACAGACAGAGAGACAGACAGACAGAGAGAGAGAGAGAGAGATCAAAATTTGATTTTGAGATGGTATATTGAGTAACACCACCGACTGCTTTTCTCAATCAAGACGTCCACACAAATAAAAGCGAGCTGAAAGGTAAATGAGTAGTATGAAATCGAAAAGGATATGTGAACAAGACTGACATAAAGAATAGCAGCATACGCATAAATGATGAAAAAGAATCAGCAGACATTCATTTCTCTCAGTGCCTTCATTCAAGTTTGTGTGTGTAGGTGCGTGTAGGTGCGTCGTGCGTGTATGCGTGTGCGTCTTCGCATGTGCCTGCATGTGCTTGTATATGCGCATGCACAAACGTGCATATTTGTGTGAGCGTGTTCGTGTCATAAGCATACACGTGCACGCTTTTTCTGCATTCAATCCATCTAAACTAAAAAGAAAAAAAAAAACCTGACTGCAACAACCCCTTCAACGACCGATCGGCACAAGTCAACCCAAGCTAGATTAAGCCTGGCAAGTGAAGCTAGATAAAGACTGGGGTAAACTCAAGCTACAAGTGCTCGACTACGTATTGATCAATGACGTACAGCGGTTAGCTCAGCTGAATCTGATACCCCCTCCGTCCTGCACTGTCCTCCAATCATCCGTTGAGCTGTCGGCAGCGAAGACGGCGACAGACGGACAGACAGTCAGACACAAAGACAGACAGAGACAGAGCGACCAAGCCGACGGCAAGTCTGTACCCAGTGACGTAAAACACAGGTACTATGATGGCACGAGATGCTCGGGTTTCTGACCTGTCTCCAGCGACACTGTGACAAGGGCAGGCGACTCGCAGAGCTCTGGGCCAGAGCTGTCAACAGCCTGCTCGCGCTATTGATTCCTCACAGTGTCGTCGCAATATCTAGTCAAAAAAGCCAGCATCAACAACAACAAAGCTTGCAGCTGTATGAAAGGAGGAGGGGGGCGGGCGGAGAGGGGCATAGGATTCGGGGTCGAAGACGGAGGGAAGATTCGTTGTTTTGCCGACGTTTGATTGCGCAGAGGTTTCTGCGGTCGAACGGCGACATTGTTCGGTTGAGGAACTGAAGGTTGAGAGTTCAAAACCATTCCTAAGATCGCATTTTTTTTTACGGCATGAATTTAAACAAAAACTCTCTGAGTTCATCCAGCAGTACATGGCTGCGCTGTTCAGGTCACTCGAAGGTCAAGGCGGTGGAGGGAGAGCATTGGATTCCGCCTTCCATCATGCTAAGCCTTAAGGATGAAACAGTTCAGTGTCTGTGCGGCCGTTCGGCCATTTTGATTTTGGACCTTTAACTTTTAAACTGCATAGGCTTCTATGGCTTCATTTTCACTCTTATGCCTTCTCAACAAAACAATCTTTCATGTTCGAAAGAAACCTTCGGAAGGGAGGTGGGAGTGGGTGGGGATGGAGGAGCAGGAGGAATGCTTCTTCTTCATAGGCTTTGACATGGGATTGTATTTAAGGATTTCTTTCCCTTGTTTTTAACTATTGCCTTACCATCTCCCATTTCCCCCCGCTGGCCCTCTTCCATTTCACTGTCTCCTGTCTCCCGACATCTCTTCAGCAGACACAGGAGTATTTATGACGACACAAGGATCCGCTCGAAGCACATGTGACGTCAGTTCCGGGCGCTGATGACTGCTAAGTGTCTGCCGTGACAATCAGGAGATCAGGAGGATCTCTTTTCGTGTCTTCGTCATCGTTCTGTATGTCCTGTGCGTCTGTCCTTGTCTCGTTTGTTTTTGTTGTTGTTCTGGTTGTTTTTGTCTGTTTTTTTTTTTTCCCTCCCCGTCAGTTGTTTGTCCGTTCCTTGTATATCTTCGTTCTTAATTATGACCATTTGTTCTTTGATTATCCTGAAAAAAAAAAGCCAGACATGGGAATGTGGGATAACAGACAAACATCATACTGTTGTTCTCGCTGTTGTTTGAGAGTTCATATGTAAACGTTCAAGACGTGTGTGTGTGTGTGTGTGTGTGTGTGTGCGTGCGTGCGTGCGTGCGTGCGTGCGTGCGTGCGTGCGTGCGTGCGTGTGTGCGTGTGTGTGTGTGTATGAGTGTGTGTGTGTGTGTGTGTGTGTGTGTGTGTGTGTGTGTGTGTATGTGTGTGTGTGTGTGTATGAGTGTGTAAGTGTGTGTGTGTGTGTGTGTGTGTGTGTGTGTGTGTGTGTGTGTGTATGTGTGTGTGCATATGTGTATGAGTGTGTGCGGTATGTGTGTGTGTGTGTGTGTGTGTGTGTGTGTGTGTGTGTGTGTATGTGTGTGTGTGTGTGTGTGTGTGCGTGA
>JADBJO010003505.1:230000-240597 GCA_016801955.1 Conus betulinus
ATTGAGGGGCTTGTACTCGAATGGTTGGACTGTTTAGCTGCATGCAGAGCTGTCTGGTTGTGAGTTCGAACCTCTCGTGCAATTGGGTTTTTTACCGTTTGAAAATCTTTTCTGTCCACCAGCAGTCAATGGATGCCTCATCCATGGGAGGTTAAGGCGGCGGTTGGAGCGAGCTGCGCTCCACCTGCCATAACACTGTGCCTGGATACAGTAAACACTGCGCACTTTCCATACTTTCAGGACGCTGGGTTACAGGATTGTAACATTTGACCTTTCCGCCTGTCAGGAATGGCTGAACACTGAAGATGGTCCTTGACCTTTTTAAAAAAAAAAAAAATTAGTTAAAACTAGTTAATAATCATCAGTAACGGCCAACAAGGTACCCAGGGGACGGAATGAGAGCGAGGATTGTCCGAGACACACAGAGAGAGAGAGAGAGAGAGATAGAGAGAGAGAGAGAGAGAGAGAGAGAGAGAGAGACAGAGACAGAGACAGAAAGAGAGAGAGCGCAATGTTGTGAACGATGTTAGTCTTTTCTTCAAACCCATTTGCCGACGCGATTGTCCTTTACCAAAGTGTTGTACAATCCCGTTTATACGTACGCATCGCATACAGTTAATTAATAAGTGTGCGAGGTTTTTTTCTTCTTTTTCTTTTTTCTTTCTTTTTTCTTTCTTTTCTTTTGATTTTTTTTTTAACGCAAGCAGGTGCATATATCAGTTCAGTTTAAGGCGTCATTCGGAGTTGGGATCCCAAACCTGTGACCAAGCTTGCCTCATGCGATGGTTAAACCTAGGACTCTTTGGAGCAAGAGAACAATGCTTTATCCACTGGGCCAATCAGATTTCCGCAAAACTGACAACCCTTTGACGAAACATCTGTCCACACCCCCGAACAGTACGTGCTTATCCGCGAAGCACAGGATTTAAGGAACACACACACACGCACACGCACACACACACACACACACACTGACCTTTTTTACCAAGTAAGAACCGGTTAGAAATGATGACGACATTTTTTGTTTTGTTTTTTGCTATTACAATTGGGAAAGAGAGGTAGTTACCGCCAAGGACACAGAGTACAGGACTGTGTCTAGTCCTGTAGTCTGTTTGTCTGTGTCCTTGGTGGTAACTAAACCCCCTCTCTTTCCAAATTTTGCTTCGTTTTTTCGCCCTCAGTCACTCCGTTTTGAAACTTTGTTTTTAAATGTTTAGGCCTGTCGTTCTGCAGCCACTAACTGTTCCCGCAGATCTCATTAACAAAACAAAACAAAACAAAAAAACAAACAAAAAAACAAAAAAAAACAAACAAAAACAAACAAACAAAAAAATCTAAAGTAGGGATTCACCTCGTACACACGCCGATTTGTCGAGCAAACCTCAAAGTTTTGGGACCTAGTTTCGACACTCGCTTGCTGGGCTTCTCCGTCGTCTTTTCTGCTGTGTGAATTGGATTAGAAAACACCCTGGATGTCCTAAAAATGTCAAATAAATGGACACGTTCGAAAATTTCGCCTATTCAGGCTTTACTGTAGGACGGAAAACAGCTCTCCTGCAAAAGGGTGGGGGTGAATATGGGGCATCTAGACCTGAGGTTTGCATTTAAAAAAAGAAGGAATTAAAAAGAAGAAAAAAAGGAATAAAAAAAAATAATAATAACGTGCAAGCGTACAAAGCAAGATGGCGCTCCACAAATAAAGACACCGAGTTTCAATTTAAAAGGAAGAAGTCGTTCTTCCTTAACAACTCCCAGTTTGTGAAGATGCTGAAGTTGCTGGTAATCAGTATCATTATTGTAACCTGACGAAAAAGAACATTTCTTTTTTTTTTTCCTGTTAGCGATGTTTTCCACGACATAATGCCTGTTTTTCTTCATGAAAACAGAGATAATAATTATAATCCCTGGAGGAAAAAAAAAAAGCCAAACAACTGTGATTTCAAAGGAAAACAGTTATTTTCAGGAAACCAGGTGTGAAAACAGTTGCCATCCTAAAGAAAAGAGCTGATTCTACGGAATATATAGCTGGGATGCTCAGGATAATAACCATATTCCTTTTTTTTTCCATTTTCTCCATTTTCCTGTCGGCCTACAGGTAGTATCTAGACGCTAGTATGCTCCGATAGTCATTGTTTTCCGTGGTCAATAATGGTCAGAGTTCTACATCACAAACTGAAAGATAGATAAGCATCCCCTCAAACAACAACAACAACAACAACAAACACAACCAAACAAACATAGTACATACCTCCACTCGTAGTTTGTTGTCGCCGGTCTAAAAGGACCACGTCCGAACTCTTTAAGCACAAAACTGACACAGGCACCTCTGAATCACACTCACAGCAACACTGCACTAAGAAATACAGTTGCCATCATCTGGGAGAACAATATCACGCAGTTTTCCTTCAAAGGATAACATCTGTTTTACATGAGGAAAAAAAAAAAACAACTATAACTGGCTTACAAAGCTATAACAAGCTCCCATATACATACACACGCACACACATACACGCACAAGAGTCGAGTCAGAACGCAATATCCAGGCTGAACTGAACCAACTGTGAACCGGAGTATACAGGAACACACTGCGTGAACCCCAGTCGGGCTTTGTGCAACTTTGTTCCTACACCTGTCGCTGCACGCACGTGTTGCCGGGCCGTGCTGTCGGCGTGCGCAGTGAGGCTGCACGTACACACGGTGCACGGGCCGACCTGCCAGTGTCAGAGCTGTCTGCCTACCCCGCTGACAGCTTTCGGTGAGGGCGCTACCGCGCTCTCCTCCAATCAGATTCATTCACTGACTTAGGTCCGTAAAAGGTAAGGGGGGGGGGGGGGGGGGGGGGGACATCGAAAGAAAGGAATTCTGTCACCCTCGTCTCTCTTTCTATTTCTGTGTTCCCTTCTCTTCTTCTTCTTCTTCTGTCTGTCTGTCTGTTTGTTTGTGTGTTTGTTTCTCTCTCTCTCTCTCTCTCTCTCTCTCTCTCTCTCTCTCTCTCTCTCTCTTCCCCCCCCCTCTCAATCTCTCTCTCTCTCTCTCTCTCTCTCTCTCTCTCTCTCTCCTCTCTCTCTCTCTCTCTCTCTCTCATGGAGTTTAAACGTGCAAGAGGGTGAAATTTATTTTTAATTCATTATTCATAAAAACAGACAAGCATAGAAACGCCTTGCCTAAAAAAAACCGTAACAACTAACAAGCAAACAACGTGTGTTTTACGTAAAAGCAGGACTAAGCACCTCACATTTGGACTAGTGGACATTTCAGATCCGCTTTCGTATACAATCCCATGTCACCTAGCCGGTAGATATCTCAAGTCAGATTTCACATATCACATAGTCCAGCTGACATTCCAGATCCGGCTTCACGTGCCACACCATCTCACCTGGCCCAGTGGATATTCCAGATCCGTTTTGAGGTATCAGACCATCTCACCTGGCTCTATCATCTCTGTCCTGTTATGCATGACCGAGGACTATGCCATGAAGGAAATGCCAAGATCCAAGCAATGAGGCTGATCAGGCAATGAGGCTGTACATACTGTCCATAGTGGGGTCACTCACTGTCCATTCTGCAGTGTCTGTTTGTCCATACGGTTTGTTCTACTGCATTTTTTGTACTCCCAGTTCTTATAGAACAGGGAGCACTTTACAACGGAAACTCTGTCTGTGAAACGCTGTCTGTGTGTCCGTCCGTGGTCAAAATGTGTTCCACTCACTCCAGACAAAACTTCTGGGCCGATCTTTCTGAAAATTTGTAGGTATGTTCATTGGGTCACGGATGATGCCCGATGTTTTATTTTACCAGAATATCCGTTACGAAGGGCTATAAATGATAATTTTAAAAATCAAGTCCGATAAGGGACATAACCACCGCACTGTCGATTTTTTTTTTGTCTTCCACTAAACTGGAAATTGTCTCCCCTTTTGACTCTGTTCTGGGAGTACGTTTTATATGCTTTGCATCTTGTTTAAAGTTTGTTCGTTTTCATCTAGAACTTATTCTAGATATTTGCTTACTTCTAAACGAAAATAGATGAGAGACCGGACCGCGAGGTGGTGACATCGGACACTAGAGTAACGACCCTTGACCTATATCTGTTTTTCACGCAGGACAAGAACAAGTAAGCGAACAATGAAGATGAACACAGAAGCAGGTAGACAAGTTTTAAGCCACAGTTAAAATGCCATGATGAGGATTTCGATAAGAAAAAAAAAAAAATGGGGGGGGGGGGGGGGGGGGGGGGGGAAGGGAGGGGCGAGGGAAGGAGTAGAGAGAGGAGAGATGGGATGAAAAAAAGAGAGCGTTTATGCGTATTGTTGAATTCTTCCTGAACAAATGTTGAAATCATCGTTACGTCATTTTCATAGTAATCGAGGGCTTTGAGGATTTCAATCTGGCATGATACTATAGTTTAGAGATTTCGTTTCGCTGTGTAATGACAATTTTGTTCTGATAGTTGAGAAATTTCGACCCCCTTTTTTATGATAGTTGGGAGATTTCGTTCCAATGTTTTACGATAATAGGGAGATTTTGTTCCCCTGTTTTATGATAATAGGGAGATTTCGTTCCCTTTTTCACGATAGTTGGGAGACTTCGTTCCCATACGGTATAATAACAGGGGGATTTCGTTCTCAATGTTATGACAGTTGGGAGCATTTGTTCAAATACGTTATGACAGTTGGGAGATTTTGTTCCCCCACGTTATGATAGAAAGGAGACCTTTTGTTCCCCTACATTATACTTGTAGGTAGATTTGCTTCCCCTGTGTTATGATAGTTGCGATGTTCTAATGTCCTTCATTATGATAGAAAATTTATCCCCCAATTTTATGATAAATACGAGATCTCTTGATCCTCTACATTTTGATAGTTCGGAGATTCCTTCCCCTATTTTATGAAAGTTGATATATTTCGTTCCCTATGTTATGACAGTTGGGAGATTTTGTTCCTCCGTGATATGATAATCGGGAGATTTCACTCCCCTATGTTATGATTGTCTGGCGACTTTGTTTTTCTTCAGTATGACAGTTTGTATTTTTTGTTCCCCTATGGTATGATAAGTGGATATTTTGTCCCCCTATAGTAGTATAACTGGGATATATTGTTCCCCAGAGTTTCGATGGTTTGGAGATTTCTTTCCTCTGTGTTTTGATGGTTGAGATAGGTCGTTCTCCTGTGTCATAATGTTTGGGAGATTTTGTTCCCGTATGATACGATAGTTCGGAGATTTGTTTCCCTGTGTTGTGACAGATGAAAGGTTTTCCCCCTTTGATATGATAGTTGGGAAATTTCGTCCCCTAATGATATGACAGTTGAGAGATTTCGCTCCCCTATGATGTGATAGTTGGGTGATTTGTTTCCTTCCTTGGGGGGAAGTGATGGCTGGAAGATTTTGTTCCCTTGTAATATGATAGTTGGCAGATTTCGTTTTGCTATGGTTTGTTAGCTAGGAGGTTTCATTCCCCTATGTTATGATAGCTGGAGGAATCTGTTCTCCTATCTTATGATAATTAGAAAAATTCGTTTTCCCGATGATATGATAGTGTGGCAATGTCATTTTCCTATGTAACGAGAACTAGGAGATTTGTAGCTTTTTCTTTCTTTTTTTTTTAAATAGTTTTTTTCTCTCTCTTTTTTTCCTGTTTGATAGTTTGAAATATTTCATCATATTTCACTTTTCAAACAGGTTTTAAGAGCCGAGTTAAATTATTCAGTCTTGTTGTATTGAAGCGCGCAATCTCATGAAAATGAATGGCAAATTTCTCAACATTTTTTTCTTTACCAAAATGGCGGGGCATGCAAGTCAAGGTAAACCAATCACCTGTGCAAGAAATGTTCAGACAAAAGACCTCTATGCCCAAGGACTCCGTCGCATCGCACGTAACATTGTTGTGGGTTGTGACAGGTCTAGTCTACATTGGAATTCCACAGATGCTGCTCTATGGACAGCTGAAGGAAGGACAACGTGACCAAGGAACGCCTCTCAAGAGATACAAAGATACCTTGAAGGCCAACCTCAGAAGCTGCAACATCGACACTGCTTCCTGGGAAGATGTCGCCCTTGACAGAACACAGTGGAAGCAAGAGTGTACTCGGGGCACAAAGACATTTGAACGCAACAGAGAGGACGCAAAGAAGAATCGGAGAAGTCGGGGCCCATCCTTGCAGGACTCCATTCCATGCAGCGTCTGTGGACGACTTTGTGCTTCACGAATTGGTCTTCATTCCCACACGAGGACCCACGTCAGCAGATGACCTGCCTGCCTACTCATCCGTCGGACACGACTGGAGAATCTATCATCATCATCATCATCATCATCATCATCAGTCTATATTGACACCCTAATGACAATAAAAAGAAGTTCACTTTCAGGTCCCCCCCCCCCCCCCCCCCCCCCCCCCCCCCCCCCCCCCCCCCCCCCTTTCCTCTGCTATCCCCTCCTGCCCTTCAGCCAAACAGGCTAAAGTGAAAACACTTTTACTGAAGGGTATCAGGAAAAAGGGGGAAAAAGGGAATGGGAAGCGAGGGAAGAAGGGGGTGATGTGAACCATGGAGACATGTAAACCTAGCCTTCTTATTTTCCATTCTCAGTATGCTTTTGTTTGTAAGCTGACTCCAAGGTCAAAACCTGCCGGAGTGAAACAGGCCATGAGCTGTTATCAATCATGTGGAACAAGAAAATGATGGGGACAATCATCATATTGATGCCTTTTCTGAGGGGGCCGAAGATGCGTTTTCATAACCGACCAGCCCAAGACCCATCATCACTTCCCTTTCTCTTCTCCCCTCCTCCCCCCTCTTCCCCGTCCCCTCCTTCCACTCTATCTGTATTTGGCAAATTTATGTGAACAGCTTTTCTTTGTCTCTGCCAAACTGTGTTATGCGACAGACAGCAATGAACAATTTTGTTCAATTATCCTGTCCCAGCTGTGTTTGGGTGAATTTACTAGCTGCTATCCTATATTGTTTGATTTATACATAGTATTGGTAAATGTGTGTGTGTGTGTGTGTGTGTGTGTGTGTGTGTGTGTGTGTGTGTGTGTGTGTGTGTGTGTGTGTGTGTGTGTGTGTGTGTGTGTGTGTGTGTTCGTGTGTGTGTGTGTGTGTGTGTGTGTGTGTGTGTGTGTGTGTGTGTGTGTGTGTGTGTGTTGTGTGTGTGTGTGTGTGTGTGTGTGTGTGGTTTGAGAGAGTTACAAGTTATGTTTAAAATATTGCTTGGCACGTTTTTCTTTGCAACTGGGTATTTGTTTTTGAGGAAGAGGATGCTGTGAATGAAATATATCTGTTGTCTGCTGACTGTTTCAGCTTCAAGCCACCTCTCTTCCAAGTGTGTGTGTGTGTGTGTGTGTGTGTGTGTGTGTGTGTGTGTGTGTGTGTGTGTGTGTGTTCGTGTGTGTGTGTGTGTGTGTGTGTGTGTGTGTGTGTGTGTGTGTGTGTGTGTGTGTGTTGTGTGTGTGTGTGTGTGTGTGTGTGTGTGTGTGCGCGCGCGTGTGTGCGTGCGTGCGTGCGCGCTCGCGCTCGCGCGCGCGTGCGCATGTGTGTGTGTGTGTGGTGTGTGTGTGTGTGGCGCGCGCGCGCCGTGAGCAGGCGCACGTGCGGGCGCGTGATTTAGCGCCCAGCGCGCCCCGCGCGAAATTTTACTACCCATAGATCATCAATAACAATTTAGTCTTTATCCCTAAATACAATTTCCAGTATGTTCGGTCGACTTTTTCCAGCATACATCACGTTAACCTTTTATCCAGTCTACATTCTTGAATTTTATGCAATGTACATTGTTGGTTGAAAAAAAAAAATCACTGCATCATAATTTCCTGTTGAGGATGCATTTTGTAAATTATTGCATTGTACCGCGTACTGGATGTCACCCACATAAAGGAGCATAATGTCAAACACACCGTCCCCCCCCCCCCCCCCCCCCCCCCCCCCCCCCCCCCCAGCATTTACGCTGTATTTTCCAGCTATTTTTGATCTCCCTTATCTTGTAGTAACTTGAGTCTTTGTGCTCTTTATACAGGCTTACATAAAATCAATATGTAAAGAGAATAAAAGATTAAATCTCCCTGACGTTTGGCGGTTTTGAAAATTGTGATTATCATGCATTTGTTAGCGTGAGAGAGAGAGAGAGAGAGAGAGAGAGAGAGGAGAGAGAGAGAGAGAGAGAGAGAGAGTGCGCGCGCACGTGTGTGTGTGTATGTTGTGTGTGTATGTGTGTGTGTGCGTGCGTGCGTGCAAGTGCATGTGTACATTTGTTTCTGAAAACTGCAGTCTGTTCTGAAAACAAACAAACAAAAAACAAACAAACGAAAACCGGTCCTATTTCCTATGTCTTATTCAGGATACGTTCACCTTTTTCTGAGATAAGAGAACATAAAGTAAGATAACTGGTCAGCCTACAAATTAACCGCGATTTGTCCTGTATAATCGAGAGTAAACATAATAAAGAAATAATTTTCGGGGGGGTATTGGTCCAAGGGAAAGAACTGCTGTCGTCCAGAGCTTAATACATCCATGAATTAACTTTCTTTCGATCGGTGAATCGGTGGTGGGTGTGGAATATGGGTCAAAAGCTAGGGATCCCGATAGGATTGTTTATTACAAGAACATGGAAAGAGAGGGAAACCCTTTTGCATTACATGAACTTTGTGGCTCTCGTTTTTCGCGCCGTGTCCATTGGCATTCTTTTTCCCATGCCGCTAAGTCTCTTCCAACACTACAAACACTCCATTATCCCGAACAATGCCAAGGGGAGTTATCTCATCAGGTTTAAAAACCCCACAAGATAACTTCCCTTGGAAGGCACTTTCTGTCAAATATTATGGGTCGGATTCGCGTAAGTAAACAATAAATATGTGAAGTTGTTTGCTTCTTTGGTATTTGTATATTAAACAGGAAGGTGTTTTTGCAGTTCAGTTTAATAACTTTGACAGTAAGAAAGCACGGCAGAGAGAAATCATGTTTGACCGCGAGTAAGCGCTTTTTTTTTTTTGGTTTATTTTTGTTTTGTTTTGTTTGTTTGCTTATTTCTTTTGCTTTGTTTTGCTTGTTTCGTTTTGTTTTGTTTTGTTTTGTTTTGTATGTTTCTTTTCCTGCGAGAGTAGCTGTGACGTGTTTCATCGGCATTCAATGCACAGCCACACCCAGACCGTCCTGACGTCGCACAGAAGCTACCCCAGCAGAGAAGAGTTACGGCACTTCTGCTCAAGTCTCTTCGGCGCTAGTCAGTTGTGTGTCTTCCGATCAAACAGACATGGTGGACACCAACCACCTTCTACGGCCGGCGGCCTCCCTCCTTACTGTAGTCGGTCAACCAGCTGGGCAGTTTGCATCCATTTGCCTCCCCCCCCCCCCCCCCCTACCTTCCACTCTCTGCTCTCCATCCCTCTCTTCCCTTCATCCCTTCCCTGTGGGTAGCTGACAAGGTCACGTGTGTGTGTGTGTGTGTGTGTGTGTGGTGTGTGTGTGTGTGTGTGTTGTGTGGTGTGTGTTTTGCCTATATCTGTCCTATGTCAAAATGCTGGAAAGCTTGCATACTTCTCTCCACGTTTACCTTCCCCCTCCCTCTCCTTCCTTACTGAATTCTACTTGAAAGAAAAACAAAACAACACAACAAACAAAACAAAACAAAACAAACAACACAAGAGTGTAGTTGAAAACATTTCCTCCTCGATTTACCTGGGTAACGATCAGGAATCAGGATATTATTTCTCACCTGAATTATTTGGAAGCTGCCTGCCCGGTAATCTACCGTCATAAATGCTCGCAAATGTTGACGTCATTGAGAAGGGGGACAGGTAGCAGTACCTTCTAAATGCCGAAAACAGGACGAAAACTAATATACCGACAAAAAGTTCGGGCCCAGTTAAGGAGAGGAACCGTAACATCAGGTACTGCTGGCAGATTAGTAGCACTGCTTCCCTCCTCAGTGGAAACTGAAAGGCTGTAACTACAATCGGGGGAATAACATTCTTTATGACCTTGACAGTCTGACCTAACTGACTTTTCAGAATCCACCTATCGCCTCGTTAGGCACTATAATGGCCACGTGAGGAACGAATTCCGCAAATATGCAGACCTCTCAGCATCGCAAGCGTGAAATGCGTTCCGCGTGTGCACCACAGACTGTGTCCCTGATAGTCTTTTGCAGACTTTTGTATGGATAATTTATTGTGTCGAAAGACTTACATTTCACGAAAAGGGAATTCTTTACAATGTGCTGTTTTGATTTCTATTCGGCGCTACGTTGTGCCATGTGTACCAGTGTAAAGAAAAACAGCACGTCTAATAACCTACAGTCTGGAATGCAAAAACACGTCATTAAAGAAAGACTGCAGACACAAAACAAATCTGTGACCAAAACGTCGCACACTTTTCAAACGCCGATTCAGCGTCTAAAAAGGAGGAAAATGGATGATGACATGAAAAGTAGAAAGAAACCGTTGAATAGATGGAGATATAAAACAAACAATACACATTCCAGTATTGATTCCTACACTAATGATCGGTAAGCGCTTGTATAGTAAACCGGAAGACGACAGAACCCACCCCATCCCCCCACCCCATAAGCCCCCACCTCTCTAGACATTTGGAAAATGAGAGCTAG
>JADBJO010003506.1:0-42500 GCA_016801955.1 Conus betulinus
CTCGTCTCAGAGCGGAAGTCTGATCACGTCCCTCTACCATCATTTCTTTCATCTCGTTTCATTTCAATCGTGAATCTGCATCCTCTCTCTTCGCTCCTCCCCGATCTTCTATCCCTTCTCTTCCTCTCTCTCTCTCTCTCTGTGCTGCTTCTGTCCTCTCCCTCCCCCCCCGTCTCGGCTCCTCTTCTCCCTTTCTCTCTCCCTCCCTCTCTGCTCTCGAGAAAAAGGAAGGCCTCTCTCTCGCTCTATCTCTCTCGTATCCTCTCTCTCTCTCCTCTCTCTTCTCGCCTCTCTCTCAGGGACACTCTCCCTCTACGTCTCAATCATCCCCTCCATCAGGAAACCCCGCTTACCATGCTTGGGATGTCCCGCTCCAGAAGACCTGCATCGTCGCTGCTCCTCTCTGCTGTACATATCTACTCTCTGTGCTGTAGCTCCTGTTGGTGGCGTCGGCTCTCCGACCCTCACTATTTGGCAATGCTGGTACCTTAGTTTGTCCGTTCCCATCGTCTTGCTCTTCCTGCTTCACCCGGCTTAGCTCCTGCAGGGACCGGACACAGGTCTCCTCTTGGTATCTACCCTGGCAGAGTGGACCGCCGGCTAGGTCATATGCATGCCCGAGCCACCCCCCCTTCTCACAGATTTGTATTCCGGCGGGCTACGGATATCTCGTGCGGCCTGAAGGCATGGATCTAGGCTTGATCGCTGCAAGAGGACGTCCTTGTGCCACATATTTTATCCTCCACGAAGATCTCTCTTGGAGCTCGCTTTCCTGTTGTCTGTTTGCCCTCTTCTGTCTTCGCACCTGTACGGACGCCGCCTTCCTTCTGTTAGCCACCCTCCCCATTCTTTATCTCTTGTATTACTCATGACCTTCATGTCGCTTTCGCTTTTGACCATCGTCGTCTACTTTTCACTCGCTTGATCCTTGCAGATGTCCTTGCCTGTCCAAAAAGGAACAAGCCGTCTCGAAAGCAAAAAAGACCAAAAACCCGATAAGAGGAAGGAGCCCAACCCACCAAGGCGCCGAACACAACCAACCCCACCAAAATAAACTTCAATATGAGAGGACAGAGGAGCAGAGCAGCAGTACGAGAGACGTCACTCATCGCTGATAGACGACATCACTTTCAGCAGACAGATCTATCCCTAAAGCAGTAGAGACGAGGCAGAGACAGAGAGACAGACAGACAGACAGAGACTACAGAGACAGAGACTAGAGACGAGAGACAAAGAGACAAACTGACAGAGAGAGAGGAGTTCCGTCGGGTTGGTCGGGTGGGTGTGGTGACGGAAAAGGTAATAGGCGCGCACTGCTCTTTTCTGAAGCGCGGGATCGCCATATCACTTAATGCAATGACAATTCCACTGAAAAATCGAAAATCTGGTCCATTATTTTGTTGGAACAGGGGTAATAAACTCCCTCACTCATCACACACTACCCAACAGGTGGCGCATTTAAACTTGTAAACTTTATATTAAAAGCATCAGGTAAGGGCTTTTGTGGCAAGGAATTTTGTCCCCACTTTTTTTTTTTTTTTTTTTATTCCTTTTTTTTTTCTCGTGTTTTGACTCAAATCTCCACCCAAAGAGGTTGTTTTAAAAATTTTTTGAGGAAGAACGCCATTTTCGTTAACTTTTCCTCAAAGCTCGGGCAGCAAAGGCACCAAAATGTATCCCGCCCCCGCCCGTCAATACCTTACGACATCCGCTTATGGACGAAAGTGTCGTACACTAATCCTCATTTAGCATATTCTAAATAGCGAAGCTATGCTGCACAATGACCGTCAGTCCGTTTCCAAACTTAACTCTCTCTGTGAATCAAAAAAAAAAAAAAAAAAAAAACTGAAAATTACATTTGTTTCTACGAAAGGTTTGTCTATCAATATTCGAAATTTTCTCTCACAGAGTTCTGCCATTTGTTACGCACGTCATCTTGGCTTGCTATATGATCTTTTGACTGTCAGTATTTGATATGATCCAAAACAAATGTTCAGAGATAGAGACAAAACAGATTCACGATGGAGAGACAGATACAGAGACAGAGACAGAGAGGAGAGACGTCGAGAGTGAGAGACAGAGAGAGGGGAGAGGACAGAGAGAAGTGAGAGTGAGAGTAATCAATTATTTCTCTATCATAATGACAAGAAAATTGTTTCACGTAATCCACTTGGTTTATTAGACCCAAACGAAGCAAGCAGACACGCAGGGAACGGGGAAAATGTAGATAGATAGAACCATACAGACAGCATAAAACAAACAACAAACAAACAAAAAAAAAAAGATAAATTTAAAAAAGCAACAGAAAAAAAGTTTTTTAAGTTTTCAAAAACAACTCTGTATAAAAATCGGAAGAACGGCGTAAATCGAAATCCCCCTAACAGCAGCAAATACGAAAGGTTTCAACAATATGGAACAGATAAAGAGTAAAAGGGTATTTATATGATCTGCCCAGCTCTAAGAACACAGAGAATTTGTAGTGTATTAAACCTTGCAAACGTTGGATAGGTCAGGATCAACAGTTAGGGGCAATCCTAACTGTACGTAGTTCTCGAGAATGCCATCCTAAGAGACATGGTCACTCAATAGAAAATTTATTGCTCTAGCGGCTTGTCTCTGGGCAGAACTGGTTTTAGAGAAGAGACAGCCATTGGAACTTCAGCCACGTCGTACTTGGTGTCGCTTCCCTTTTTTTGCTGAGGAGGTTTTTGGAGCATCTTTGACAAACCCATTGCCACCCTGGTCTGGATGGCTTCCTGGTCTGGAAGACTAAGTATAGGCCGAGGAGACAGCCACGGGAGACTCCGTGGAGCCGTAGTTGGTGTGTCTGTTGTGAGGTGTTGATGGTGAGACTTTAGAGATTTTAGAGGTGTGAATATCCTCAGGGTGGGAGTTCGCTATTGGGATTTTGCCCTCATGGTACCGGAGTCTGAAGGGTCTGTTTCCTACTGACAGCTCCTCGATAAGCCACTTTTTTCCCCACTATACTCTGCAGTCCTCAACCCCAGCCCGCTGGTTTGCTGGTCGGGCTCGTGGGGCGGTAGAATGGTCAGTTCATAGAATGTCAGGCACCAAGAGGGAGCCCAGGGTGTTCAGGATCCAAGTGACCCGCCAGCGAAGCCAGATCTTAAACGCTTCAGACGCTTCTAGTGGTTCCATTGTGACTAAAGGCCACAAGGAGTTTCTCGAAGATCTTGTTGAAAGGGGCTGGGAGGCCTATATACTCCCAGCGTTGGCTCTGAGACCATTTTCTTCACTAAGCAGAGTGTGGTGAAGGCTGTGACGCTGATTCCGTTATTCAGATATTCTTTGAAGCTAAGACCTATTGTTTTAATGTATAATTTCACAATTCCATTATGAACGTTTGAGACTTGTCTTGGTTTGACTTGAATGATTATGTTTTTCGGTATATGTTTTTTTTTCATATAATAACCTCATGTTTATGATTATTATTGTTTATGTCTTAAAAGGTTGGTGTGGTTGGTTCGATTTTCAACTATGATTTGAAATAAAAGAGAGAGGAAACCAACGAGCTGGTGTTGGTGTGGAAGACGATGCGCCCACTCGATCACTCTTATCCACTAGCTCTCTCTTTCCCACCTCCTACTCCTCTTCACTTCCCTCTTCTTAATCCACCTTACAAAAGGAAAGACAGAAAAAAAGGAAACAAAAATCAGAAAAGAAAAGACAACATGAAACAAAGGGGAAAGGATGAAAAGAAAACAACATGGGGAAAAAGAAAGTAAAGAAAAGAAAAAAAGACAAAGAAAACGTTTTTTTTAAAAAGAAAAAGAAAGAAAGAAAACCTTTCCAACTGCCCCTGCCTCCCTAACCTAACACAAAAAAGGAAGAAAACAAAAAGAAAAGCTCAAACAAAGGAAACAAAGAGAAACAAAGCTTTCTCGTCCTATTTTACACCCACCCACTCAAAAAAACCCAAAAAAAAAAAAAAAAAGAAAAAAAATTAAAAAAGATGAAGGAAAGAACTGTATTAAAAAAAAAAAAAAAAAGACGAAAAGGTAAAGATGAACAAAAGGACACTACGAACTACGACAACATACAAAGAAAAGAAAAGCTGACAACAAAGAGACAAAGAAAGAAACCAGGCAGGAGCCAGATGGCCGCCAGGTGTTATTTCGCTTAATGCTGGCCAGTTTTACAGTCCAACGTAATGTATTGGTTAGTATTACATGTATGAACTTTTTTTTTCTCCTCACCAGAAAAACTGAAGGTCACTGTAGAAGAAAAAAACCACCCAAAAGTAAGTATGTATATCATTAATCCCTGGGATAAAGGTAGATTAGTTTTGACAAATCTGTCCTATTTCATAATTGTAAGCCCTTTCCAGCATGCATACATACAGTTTCACTGGGACAAGTAGGGGAAGCAAATGGTTTGTTGAACAATAAAAGTTTTTTCTACCGATAGTGACATGTTGAAATGATACTTACGGTATAACATTTTTGTCATGTTTTAGATATTAAGATGTAAGCATGCAATTGGTAAATGATTCAAAACTTGTGTAAGGTTGATTGCCATTCATGGGTGTTTTTTTTTTGTTTTTGTTTTTTGTATTGTTTTAAGTCACTGAATTAGAAAAGAAAGTTTGAAAAATGTGTGGTTACCTTTGTTTCTGCTGTCCATCAGCAGACGCGCAGAGAATGATTGGATTTTTTGATTGGAGCATCATGTGTTGAATAACTTATTTTCCACCTATCACAAGTTTGATTTCCTCTCCAAGTGAGATGCTTCATTCGGGGGGGGGGGGGGGGGGGGGGGGGGGACTTGTTTGTTTCAGACCTATCAGAAAATTATATTTTTCCTTCTGTGGAAAAGAATCGCATATTGTTAAATGGATTGCAGCGTAATGGATTGAAGTTTCCCTTGAATTTGATGCAAGGATGTGCAGAAAAACTGCATCCTGAGGAAATTATTACAAGTTGACAGCTTGTCAAAGTTTGACTTCTACAAGATTAGTATTCATTCTTTATTCTTGGGTCAACTGACAACTGTCATTACAAGCTTGCTTTATTCATAAGTCTTGTCACTTTATTCACAAAAAGTCAGAAAATGCTGACTGAAGAGAGTTTGTGTGGCTGGAGGTACGATCCTACTTGTGCATATTTCTTGCAGGTCCTTCCCAATTAGTAGCACCTGCTGACAGTGCACAACGAGAAATCAACGAAATTCTTGAAATTTTGCCAGACATTAAAGAAAAGGTAAGAACTTACAGTACTTTAGAGAAAGGTGGTAAACAGTGACAGCAGATATTGTAATTCGAATTGAACGTTCATGCAAAACAATGTGATTGAACATTATGTGTGCTTCAGAGTTTTAGTTCTGGTGATATTTAGAACTTTTGCTATTGATTTAATGAGGGAAAGGACTTTGTAAAACTGCTGGCCTTAACCAAGGTAATTACAAATGGATTCATTAGTGGGTTTGTCAAGATTATGCAAACAAATGAATTCGTTAGTGGGTTTGTCAAGATTTATACAACATATTCTTACTAGAATTGACAGACTTAACGTTGCATAAGGAATGACCCATGTATGATTAGTATGGATCTGGTTCGAATTGGTTTGGATCTGTTCAAGGTATTTAAATTTTCCAGTGAGCATAACGCTGAATCAACATCTTATGAATCAATAACTATGAAGTGATATATTTTCATGGAATATTCACTCTTTCTGCTTATATAAATGTTGACATTTCATTTATCCTATTACAAAAAAAAGTACATGGAAATGACCCTATCAGTACTTGCCTACTATTCCCATGGGGGAAAATGAATTTTCCAGGATCTTTTCAATGTTGGAGATGTGCGTCATCCCGAGCACCATTCTAGTTTCTATGTGTAATCGTGCTGACAGATAGCGGACACTGGTGATCTCATGCTAGAGCATTTGTTCGCAGATCAAAGAGGTGGAGGAAGAGAGCAAAAAACATGGAAAACATCATGGCTTTGGCCAAGCAGGCAATGGGCTCCATCTTTGCGGCTGCTGCTGACTCGGTGAGTACATAGTGGTCACTTGTGATTTGTCTGAAGGCAGTGAAATTGGATGAATGGTAGAGAGCCATTCCTTTTCCTGCTTATTATTCTTCCTGCCCCTCTGTGGAAACATCCAGTTATCGATTCAGAGTAGATTAGGCATTTTATACATACAGTTGCCGTGTACAATGGATCAGACACATTTTGAGGGGATGGTTATGTTGACATAGTGGGTAGAAAGTTGTGTGTGCATGAATGCGCATGTTTGTTTTGAGAGATGACAGTCCTTTATCATTCCTAACATCTAAGTGTACAATTTGCACATATAATATTAACTGTTATAATAATTAAAAGCATTTAGACGCATAATCAATTAAAGCCCTAGGCATTGACAAACTATCAAAATTACAAACACAATGAATAACAAATAACAGTTTTATACAAAAACGCACACCTCTGTCACAAGCTTGCTCCACATCATACGTACCACCAACCAGCTTTGCCCTCTACATACCCTTTCCACCCAAAACCCATGTTTCAAATAAAAACGGTTCATGTAAATCGAATAAATGCTAGCATACAAACGGGTAATGATCCTGAAAACAACAACACTGGCACATATTTATATATATTAATGATATACGGAGAAGTGTTCAAACTTGAATTACAAGAGCGTAGAAGCAGAGTATGAGTTGAAGTGGTACGTTGTTTCCAAATAAAAGGGACTTGATAGGCAAAGGAATAAAAACCAAAAGTTTCAGTTTGATGAACCCTGGCACCAGCAAATTTGTGTGACCTAATCAGTTCTTAACTGTTAAGTTTGCTTTGAAAGTGTCGTACAATTTAAAATTTGATAGTGTTGTTTTTACTATCATCATGAATCATACAAATTGCAACTGAGATGTAACCAATTTTGCATGAAAAGTCGACAGTGGATGCAGTTTGCTATAAATGTTTTCATATTCTGGTTTTTGATTTACTTGATGGTCACTATCTCATTCCAGTATATGGCTAATCCCTCATTAATGCAAGGCTGACTGGTTTCTCCCAAGCTCACTACCCGGAAGTTTGATGCCAGTGCAGTGCTTTTCTGACCCATTGGGTGATCCAGTGGTTCTAAGCTGGCTTGAATTTTCCCGGTCTGTTGTGGCCAGTCCCTATCACGTCCCACATTGTTGCACCAGACATGAGCTGAAAATTTGAAGAAAAAAATTGAGGTGATTTGTACAGCCTCACCCAGAGGCCACGAAACGTCGCCACTGTCATAAAAATGATGCTTCTGAATACCACTTTTCACATGTCCCTAAGGAATTGCACTTTAGGTCAACAGATGGAATAGGGCAAGATCCATTAAAGAATTTTAAAGAATTTTGAGATTTAGATAGGATAGTGGGGGTTTTTGTTTTTGTCATGAAATCTGGCAGGGGAGTGAGAAAAAAATAGTTTCATGTGCCTTTTTGTTTATTCTCTCCTGACCCATATTTCTGGAATCTTATCAGCTGAAAAGGAAGCTTCATTTGGCAATGGTGAAACAATTGTCAAAAGTAAAAAAAAAAAAAAAATCCTTTTGTCGTTTGNCAGCTAAAGAACTTTCAGCAATGCTAAATGAAGATGTTGATTTGGATAACATTGATGATGTTCTGTCTTCAGCTGGCATCAGTTGGAAAACTCTGAAAAAGCCTGAGCTTTTGAAGATTCCACGTGACACCAAAGTGACAAATGCTGTTGTTGTCACTTTAGAAACTTTGAGGAACAAAGAGGGGTGGAGTTCAAGCTTTGTTGTTGACTGGCTGTAAAGACTGAACAAGACAGCAATGGCACATATTGACAGAAAGACAGTCACAAAAATTATATCTGAATACAAACTATCTGTCGGAAAAAAAAATAAAAAAAGACCCAGAGAAGTTCATAGAAAACCATATGTTATTATATACTTTTAAAGACTGTGCACCATATCATTGTGACTGAAAACTGTTAAAATATATTTTTGATGGCCAAAAAGCTGTTAAATGTATACTTTCTGTTCTTTACAAGACCATATTTTACTGTTGCATAATTAAAATTATGTATGAAAGATCTTGCAAAATGTGTTATATATGTGTTTTATAAGCTTTTTTAAAATCATTTTGGTATAAAAACAACATTGTACAACATACAGATACAAATTACTGAACATGTAAAGACAAGTGTGTAATTTACGTAAAAAGTGACCCTTTTGCGCAAATTGTGTTTAACCAACTTCAGCATTACACTGTTGACTATTTATTCAGAGAAGACAGAAGGAAAAAAATTGGGCATTATCTATAAGTGCATGAGAGTAGCCAGGAACAATCTGGGCTCATTTGAGAACATAGAAATGGATTTATGGTACCTCAAAGTTGGGGTCTGAAGCAAATTGCCACTTTCGCAAAATTTTCTATTGTTGGCATTCTTTCTTATTTTTTACGCTTAGAAGAAACATAACATTCTTTTTTTATTTTGCATTTTTTTTTGCACTTGAAATCACTAAAAAAAATTGAAATTGTTGTTGACTTACCATTACTAACATGTTATGATATAATAAAAGTACAGTGTATCTCCTCCATTTTACAAAAATAGCATGAGATTGGTTGTTTAGTTCCAGAGATATCCGCGTTTCACATATGCTGGTATACAATAAGAGCTTTTTTGGAAAAAAATGGCTGGCGATGGAGACACAGAGAACTGCAAGTGAACTGCAGAAAAGTTGCAGAGGCAACATCACTGTAATTGCGCCATGGCTATGTTTGAACACCTTTGAACGTCTGGTTTTCAAAAAAATTATGATGAACCTTTTCAGAGGATGTTTCCCCATTGTCCTGAAATAGCTGAAGAAGAGAGAGACATAGTGGAATACATTGGGGGCTATGTAGTGCATGCAGTGAAGAAGCATGCACAAAGATTAGAACATGGTGGGGAAAGGGATAGCATTATGGAATGTTTATGTCCACTTACTGTTGGAGTGGATTCATCAAAAAAACAAAGAGAAACGGACTGTGATGCAGAAAATTCACCTTCAAAGTTACAAAAGACTTTCACAGCAATACTGGACAGAGGTGGATTAACAAAAATTAATCCAAATGCAGGTCAGATTTTCTTGACTCTGGAGTCAACTTTTAGGACCCTGTTCAGCAGCGCATCGTTTCACGAAAAAAACCGCAATTTCAGTTATTCTTTTCAAAAGCCTGTGACACTGAGTCCGTTTCAACTTGTTTTTTTGATGAAGTGTACAGTGTTGATACACCAGTCGACACAAAAGAGAAAGTACTCAGAGGCATCGCCAAACTCTATTTCAAAGTTAGAATAAACCACACATGCAAAACATACATGGATGAACACAGGAAAAAAGCTGAAAACATCAAAAAAAGAAAAAAGTCTCCGGAAGACCCTCAAAGAAATGCCTGCCTCAGAGAGAGATGCATATTAAAATAAAGCATCTCTCTTTTATTCACTACAGTGCTATTTGAATCTCAGCCCTCTCCACCCCACCCCAACCACCTCTTCCTCCTCTTCATAGTCCCCCTCATCCCCACCCCCATATGTTAACTATGTGTTTTGAGCAAAGTGTTAACACTGTGGTCCACATTTCAGCAATAAAATCAATATTACAAAATTGCCATTTCCTGAGAGATTATGTTCTCTAGAATTATGGCTTTCTCTACTCTGATTAAAGACAAATTCAATGATGATACTGGCAAAAGCTACCAAATATTAAGTTCAGTTATGGCAAGACCTACCACTTAATGCCTTGTGGCGTTGTCTACCAAGCACAGGGGGAAATATAAATAACCACATTCAGAGAAAACAGACATACACAGTGAAACATCAAACATGTTGGTCAACATATTATGTCACTCTGACTAGTCTGACAATGCACATTTGCATAGCAAGGCGGCCTGTAGGATAAAAAAAAAAAAAAAAGGGGGGGGGGGGGGGGGGGGGGGGTGACGGACTAAGACCAAACTGGTTGATAGAAATAAATCTCGGTGTTCAGCTTTTCACCTAGAGAAGCATATGTGCTGTGTTTGTATAACTGGCAGAAGGAGAGCAGCAGTAATCATGGTCAGGGACATTCCACACTGCTGCTGCTGGGACAGCACAAGAAACAGCTGAGGAGATCGGAGCACATCACTACATCCGTACATTTATCAGGGTTTTTTTTTGTTTTTTTTGTACTTTTTTGTTATCAACAATTAAAATCATGAGTTGCTAGTAAGCCAGTTTGCTAAGCAGTAGGAGATGTGAGAGGAATAATCTCGGACGTAAGCCATGATCCCATCGTTCAGTTTTAGGGCAAAGCAATCATCTGTTGCAGCAACATAAAACTTAGAAGTAGCAATATCAGCTCTTTATTTGAAAATTTTCTGAAATTTGCCCTACATTTTCTCTGTGCATACTTCATTAGAAAATAATTGGTGCTGATAAACAAATGATATAATATTGGATATGTGGAGTGTGTGTGTGTGTGTGTGTGCCCACACTCGCAATCATGTGAACTATATAGTTGATATGCTCTTCATATTTGCCGTTGGAAGGCCAATTTTCAACTGTATCAATGAAAGGGAAGACTGAGAAACAAGCTTCAGTGCAGACCAATTGTACTTCCATTTTCCCCTTTTCATATTGACACCTCCACCCCACCCATCCCCACTCTTGTTATCATAATGTAACCCAGCAGATTGTGGCGACAAGTCATGTTCTGTAGTAACCCATCCATTGTCTGTATGCCCAAACTACTTTGCTTATCATTTGATGAGGTAAAATAAAAAAAAAGAACACAAACATTTGCTCTATTTTCCCCAAGTTCTTTAAAAAGTGGTTGTAGTCAATTTTGACATACTTCAGGGATGCTACATATCCGCTACTTCAGGCACTATTGTCTTGGCACATTCACTGTTTTAATACCTTATCTGCTAAAAAGAACAGTGTGACGTACTGGAAACGCCCACAAAAAGCAAAAATGTGTTTTCCTTCGTTTTGTTTTGAGAACGGCAGGAACACTAATATTGAGGTGTGGCCCAAAGTCTGTCTACCACCACCCTCACCACCACCCCACACCCACACCACCACCACCACCACCACCCCAAAAAAAAAAAAAAAAAGAAAGAAAAAGGAGGGATGCAAGATAGCTCTCCCAAATTATGGCCCCCATTCACCCCAACCCCCCTCTTTCACATCAATTAATTTTCAGCCTTTTCTGCTTTGCTCTGTTTTTATACCTGAGCATGTCAAGTCTTTGTAAGATAGTGACATGTTTTTCTGTTTAAATACTGACGGCGATTGTGGCATTTTGAACCAATTGGAAATACCTGTTGCTAACGCCTGTTAACTTTTTTCATTGGGCTGCTGCTCAAGACTGGTGACTGGTGCTCATCATGTGTCTTTCTTTTTCTGTGAACATTGCCTTTTGGTTGCAACTCCAGGGCAAGCTGCCTCTGAATTCTCAGTTTGTTTTCATTGTAGGCTAAAGTCCACATCATTGGATTTTCACATCTGCGGCCCCAAACCTCGCTGTCTCCCAAAGTGTTTTTCAAGTGGATCCTGGCAAAACTTGATGCTAAGCACAAATTCAACTACACTATTGAGCAAATACTGTACTGCTTCAGGAAATGACTTAAGAGTTGTGCAAAGGCCTTTGTATGTCTGATGTGACAGAAACATTTTGTTGCGTTCAGACTGACTGAAATTGCCCGGTCTATTTTGAACAGAGGTTTTCCATTTGTTTAAATATTCCAAAAACTCTGCCAGGAACTGGAAAGCGTTCATCATTAACTGTTCTATAAGGAAGTAAATCAGGCTTTCTTTTCAACATCCCTTCTGATTGTGAACGGGTATTCAAACAATCAAAAAATCTGTCCATTTTCAAAATGAACTTAGCTGTCTTTGACTATCAGAATCCCCATACTCTTCCATTGCTTTGCCTACCTGTAGCTTAGTACCTGTGCAGCAAGTTTGACATTCATTCTGGAATGGGGAGTCAAATGCACATGCTCATTTGTCAGAGCTGTTCTTTTCAACTGTCTCTCACAATCTTGTTTGTACACATCAAGTACATGCTTCCATAACAAATGGTGGTCATTAAGCCACAAACAGCTTGTGTGACTGCCTACACCTGAACTGCATAAATTATTCCTGACAGTCTTCACAAGGTGAGGAGCATCAGAGAAGAAAAAAATTTCCCTGTCCATTGCAAAATGATTGACGGCCTTGTAACAAATGTCCTCCTCACCTTTATGCATGTCATACAAACGTTGATTTGGGCTTGCCTTGTCAGAAGTAGAGGCAATGACTTATAACTTGCACATAGTTTCAAGAACACCAATGCATTTCCACAATAGTGGGAATAAAACATCCGCAGTACAAGTCTGTGTTCCAAAAAAGGCGAGGCTTGTGCAGAGATTGGTATTCACGCCAACCACATAAAAAACAAGTGCATGTGTAGCCAAGGTTGCCTGTTGTTCCTCATTGCCCAAATTAATGAAACCGGCAATTTCACCAGATCTGTTATCAAAGACAAGATCAGATTTGACCGACATTTCATCATGTAACAAGACAACAAATCTTTTCTCATCTGTGAAATTTTTTGTTGGTGAACAATATCCTCAATGACATGCTTCTGGAATCCTGGCTTTGGCTGGTATACGTTGGTGTAGTCACGTAATGTTGACTTCCCTGGTAGTTTCAAAATCCCTGTACTGCGCAGTGTCGTATGCCGCTGGACTTCTGCTGTGCAACAGTATTGCCAGCCTGATCATGGTGGGATGCCAGCGCATACCTTTATCCTGTGTATGGAATGCCTTAAGTTGTTCTTGCCAAAACAGCTTTTGTAAAGGGGTCAAACACAGTGTTTGACTCAATCACCTCCTTCAAAGAATCATGCAGGGACTTTGGGACCATTATACTTTCATTAGGTAAGACCGAGTGAATTTATCCAACTGTTTTTGGAGCTGCTTGCTTTTTATTCACTCCATTTTCAACTCCTCAGCAAGTTTTTGTGAAGCTACAGAACTGAGGGGATTTCTTTTTTTCAATGGTTTTGACAATGATGCCTCAGCCCTGTTAAGTTTTCTCTGAAGGAGAGTTTGAGTCTTCAAGCACTCTTGGCAAAGGCCGTCTTGACTGGCACTAAGTAGAGCACAGAATTTTGATCTTGCCGTAGATTTGTGCGTAAGATCATTTTCTACAGTTACATATTGCACATGTTTGTAATACACTTGTTTGTCATCATGATTTGGGAGGTGGGCGTAAGGCTGAAACACAGAATCTGCCACACCTGGGCACAGTTTCATCTCAAACACTTTTTGAAGATATTTTTTATTGTAACATTTTCAATACAGTCATCGAGTTTTTTGACTGGAAGTCCAAAAGCACGCACAGAAAAGTCTGGCTTGATGGTGACTTGAAGCGGTAGTGACCCCCCGAGTCACAGTCAACGACAGCCACAACTATTTCATTGTCAGTGCTCTTACCAAACACCACGGTGTGGGGAGACCGTCAGATGCCGCTTTCTTGACTTCTGAAAAATTGTAGTACTTCACCACTTGAGTTGGTATCTCTGGAGGCGCTCGGTCAAGCTGCACAAATTGAATTTTGATTAATATGGGAACTTGTACAATAATCTTTTTATTGCAATAAAGATTTGTAATGACTGAGGAAGCTGTTACCATAAATCTTATTTTAAAAAATAGTATTGTATTAAATATGGAAACTTGCTACTTATATCAAAACACATAACTAAAACCAGTTTAGTTCAGTTTTTAATCATTATCATTATAGCCCAGATGACCACACAGAGCCTTTTCAGGGCTGTCAAACTCACGCAGAAAAAAAAATGTTAGATCACACAAACGGGTCAGACCATCAACAAAAAAATCATATCCTGAAAATGAAACAAAACAATAAATGCTTTCTGACATGGCGGCTGAACCATCATCATTTTATGGCTAATAATACATCAGATAGTGTGCTGAGAGTGCCAGCCCTTCCGCTGAATTCATCGCTCCCAAATTAAAGTAAAAGAAAAAAAAAAGCAAAACAAAAACATTAGAGTGCCACAAACAATAATAGATATAAAACTAAAAGCCAGTGTTTCAATTCTCATGAACAAATTGCCGGATAACAACAAAAAAGCTGGCATGTCAACCAAAACCAGTTCAGATGATGATGGCCATTAAATTTCCAAAACAGTTCAGATGATGATGGCCATTAAAATTTCCAAAACCATTTTCAGATGATGATGGCCATAAAAAATTTCCAAAACAGTTCAGATGATGTTTTAAAAATTTCCAAAAACCAGTTCGGAAAATGATGGCCATAAAAAAAAATTCATAATTTAGTTCGGATGTAAAAAATACCTGCAGTTCAGAAAATTGGCCTAAAAAAATGTAAAAAACCAAACAGATGATGTTTAGTTATTGCAAAAATTCCAAAAAGTATGATGATGTAAAAAATTCCATGCAGCCTACACTTGCAACTTAAAAAAAAAAATTGCCATGTGTATTAACATTTGCCTGTAACTGTTACACAGACCTGTTTAGTTATTGCAGAAAAGCACAAGTCCACAAACACACACACATAAGCTGTAATTTTTACATACACACACACACACATGAAAATGAGCTGATCAACCTTTTCTTTGAATCGGGACACTCCAAGAAAAAAAATCTGTGACATTATTTTATTGTATCAAATATGATCACCAAGAAAGTCTATATGAAGGCTGTGGTTTACATAATCTTTGAGCAATCTTTACACTTTAAACTTTACACCAATATTCACAAAGAAATAAAATCTTCATTGTACTCACTCATCCCCTACAAATCCCCTCCCCCCCTTTACCCCCTGCACACAAAAGACTGGAAATTACACACTTAACTATTAACTTATCAAATCACTTGTAAGTTAATAACCAAAATGATGCATCATTACTGATTTCCACTCACTGGTGCTTTTCTAGGAGATGGTTCCACAACAAACTGTCTCAGAGGCATGAACTTGTTGGAAGACTCCCAGGAATCAGTGCTTTTCCAGTCCCCTCACCTGCAAGAATTGACAAGTGCAATGTCCTAATCATGAAGACCATAAGAAATCCAGACATCTGTTTAATTCACATCCCAAACAGCAAGTTAATATACTTTAGCACTAGTAGTAGTAGTACACCATGTACTGAAACCTCTCAAAGTAAAACCTAAAAAAAAAAAATTCACTTTAAAATGACAAGGAAAAAATGAAAAGCCTGATAAACAGAATTCATTATCAATACCATGTTACAAAATAAAACATACATGGAGGCATAGATCTGTCAATCATGCATCATGACTTTAAAAAAAAAATGCTAAAAAAAAAAAAAGAGAGAGAGAGACACTGGCAGTTTTACCTTTGACGCAATCATTCATACAATCAAGTGATTACTGAATAATAAGTCAATAGATATTGCCATCACAGCTTCAAAATCAAATTCCTAAGGAAATCACCAAAATGTTATGTTTTCAGCATTGTTTTGCTGATGGTGTACAACATTTATAAACAAAAAAGGTATTGAAATACAAGCAAATATTGGGACTGTCTTACTGAGCATACCCCCCTTCCACCCCCTCCACACACACACACACACACACGGATTTAGATTTGGATTGCCATCTTCAATCTGAAATATTCACACCACAAATTAAAATGCAGATGACACTTTTCTTATTTTTATTCACAGACTGACAGAGTCAAAGTAGTGAGAAACTTAAAGTTAGTCTTAAACCTAATGATCCTCATCATCGATTGTTGTCATTGATCTGATCTGGAAAAAATATTATATGTCTTCTCTCATTATTTGTATAAAACTGCCTATGCTATCATTAATATCAGTCTCACTTTATCAGGGATGTGAATGGACCATTTGATGATCAATTCAAAACAATAAACAAGCAGATCTATCCAGAAAATCTACTCGATCCTTTAGAGCAAAAGTCATATTTTGCGGAATGATAGTGGGCAGAAGGATAGGGTTTGGTGAGGGAGGGGGTGAAAATGAACACGAGCATATACTCACTTTCTTTGAAGCATGCTTCTCAAAATGCCTGGAACATATAGAGGCTCTGTCTATGTTGAAACCGGCGTCCATTCTGTTGACTGCCCGCACAAGTGCTCGCTCCCAATTGGGATATCTTGGTCCCAATCGTTAAGTATTTTTCGTAATGCATTAAACAGCAGCTCTAAGATAATGTGCCTATGATAGTATGACACAACTGATGAACAGCATTGTATCTCTGGATACCTTCTTACTGTATTACTGACAAAAAGACCTTTCTAAAACTTAAATATTCTGGACAGTACTCTTACTGAACACGACATACCTTCTTATTTTGCCAAATTTAAAGCGATGTCCAGGCACTTTTATTGTCATATAATCCTCGACTTGTGCATCCAGCTTTTCTGTCCATAGTATCTAGCAGACATCTTCACAATCATCAGTAGCTTCACTTCAGTGATCACACACAAAAAACTGTCTGTTCATAGTACACCATCCAGCAGAACTATGTTCCCATATGTGATCTCACATATCTTTGTATGTCCACAATACATCCAGCAGATATTTCCACATAGTTTTGCACCCACTAGCAGGCTGTAATGAGCGAGTAAAATCAGGATCACAAAAAACACAAGATTAAAATAAAAATGGGAAGATTAATTAATTCTTACAAAAAAAAAGTTCCACTAAGCCTACTGGTACTTCTGAAACTATCAGCTATGCAACTATTGATTCAAAGATTTGTAATAAGCACTTTTCAGTGCTTGAAGGTCCTTTTCACAATATTCAATATCAGAAGCATTCCCTGGCTTTGCTTTGAGAACCAGCAAAGCTTCTGTGGTTTCTTGCAATAACGAAGACCTCTGTTCTGTAGATGTCTTCCTGACCATAGAGAATACTCTCTCACAGGCAGCAGAAGAGTGGGGGATGGTCAGAATCCCCTTCATAACACATGATAGCTTCTGGACTGCAGGATGCCTCTTGTCAAGCTGGTGCCACACCCAGTCTACTCTGTCTGTCTGGTCACACCACACATCACTCCTTCTGCTTTCGTGATCTGTAAAGTGTAATGTAGATCGTTGGCGGACGAAAGTCGACCTTTCTCCAACATCGATGTCAGAGTTCCAGCCACCGCTGCCTTCTTCGCTTTGTGACTGTTACTGTTCACATGTTTTTTGCAGTCATTAAAGCCGCCAAACTTGATTTGAAAGTCAGAATTGCAAACGGTGCAATGGGCTGAAGTTGTTCCCACGCGAGAAGGCCTCAACTCGGGAAATGTCTTGCTGAAATCAGATCTCCAGTGAGATAGGTACTTCTTTTTCTTCACAGGTGGCACATCCTTTGTCGACTTTGATGATCCTTCATCATCAGTCTCATGAGCGCGGCTTTTTGAAGCCATTGTGTTGAACAAACCAACTAATTCGTCGAAGCGAGTGAAAGGAAAATGGCTACTGTCAAGTGCTCGCATAGTAGTAACCAAAAGACGGCCTCATTGGATGCTGCTATTCCATCAGCCAATCAGACGCGCCGTTATAAAACCTCAGAGTTGGTCGCTTTCTTTCATGTTAAATACCGAAAACAGGGCTTTTTTTGAAATGGCTTGACGCGAGAGTCAAAAATCGGGAGATTCAACGCAGTCGGCGGGAGATACCACTGAAAATCGGGAGTCTCCCGCTCAAATCGGGAGGGTAAACAGGTCTGCGGAAGAGAAGCGTACGCCTGACCGAAGAGAGCAGCACAAACGAAACATGAGCCCTGTGACGTCAGTGTTGGCGGTCCCTTTCCTCTACGTCTATGAGTCAACACACAGAATGAAGTCACACACACAATGAAGTCAACCTGAAAACTATTACATTGGCATCAGTGATTGGCCGACCCGTTGCCTCCAATCAACGTAACTTACCTGGGACAACTCAAAACGTCTCCCCAAGACTGAGCGACAGAGGGTTGCCATGGTGTTTTAACCATGCGACGCTGGACTGGACTGACCTGACCTGGATTCCCTGCAAGATGAACTTTCATTTTTCATTTTGATCTGATGCACTTACCACGCTCCTCCTGAGACACACCAACCCAGCTCCCATAACCGCTCTCTGCGTTATACTGCAAGTCATTGCCGGCTCTTGGAAAGTCAACTCCGTAAACAGTTGAGTTGGGGTATGTAAATCCATCAGCCACTTCATAAGAATCTTCAGCTGTCTTCAAATACCTACAAGAAAACAAGTTTACACATTAACTACGCGCTACACAGTCCATGTCCCTCTTCTTGTCTACCACCCCCCCACTCCCTATCAAACTACCTACCTCTCATCTTCCACCCCTTCCGCTCTATGTCCAGCTTACCTTCCCCTTGTGTTCGTTTGTGCTTATGCCTCAAAGGTCAGATGCATTCTACCACAATCATAAAACCTGAAAAATAATCGCTGTACAACATGGACCCCCCCCCCCCCCCCTCCACACACATGCACAAAATCCCCAGCCCACCTCCACCTCCACTCTCACCTCACATCCAGCCCTCCCAATGGTTTAATCCTTTGCCATCTGCAGACACCTGTGAAGAAAAAAAAAAAGTTAATCATAAATCCCATGATAGTGCCCCTGTCATTATCATCATCCCCCCCCCCCCCCCCCATTTTGCCCTCTCCCACTGATCCAACTTCTCCTCCCATCCCACCCCCTTTCCTTCACTGGAAGTCGCTCACATGTACAGGATGCATCTATGTCAGTCCCCTTCATCGCTACCCTACAACAGAATTGAAAAATTCAGGTTCAATTCTACGAAAACAATTACTGCACAGTCCACACGCACAATGAACTGTACTGGTAATTATTACATTCGCATCAGTGACTGGCCAGCTGGTAACCGCCCAGCAAAGGAACACCAAACAAACCTAGAACAAAAAAACAAAACAAAAAAAACCCACCAGGGATGGACTGCTGTGTGGCGGAGCCCTCCTTTATTATTTTTTTCTCACAACTACACTGGAGTAAGGCACAGATTTTAGTTTTGCTCAGATGCACTTACCAGATTCCTCCTGAGTTATGTCCACACTCCCCCCCCCCCCCCCCCCCCCCCCCCCCCAAAGTCCTTTTCAGCATTCCCTTCCTCCCCACATCAAACTACCCATCTACTTATCCGTTTCCGACCCCTTCCACTCCATTTGCAGCTCATCTCATTCCCAGCTTTTTCTTTCACGCTTGTGCCATGAAATACATGCACTTGTTGCCCTCAGCTAATTCACCTGAAGAATAACTGTTACACACTATGATAGCAGACAGACATGTACACATCCAGCCCTGTGCACTTACCTCATACCCAGGCCCCTCAAGGCTTTCGGTCTTCCGCCATCTTGGGACACCTGCAAAGAAAAATAAGGTGTGTCAGGCACACGGAAAGAAAAAATTAAGCGCCTGTATAATTGAAAGGTTAAGCGCGAGCGAAGGGAGTTAAATGTGTGAAAAGGAAACGGCGTAGGATTGTCGTTCTTAAAGAGCAGGTCACTTCCTTTGTTTTGAATGTGAGCTGTGTTAAGAAAAATTGGGTAAAAAGCTTAAACACACTGGAAGTGAGTGTGGAGAGAGAGATTCGAGCAACAGCGCTGATAGAATGGAAAAGAGGCGCCGACTGTCAGGCCCATTTAATACAGACATGAGTCTGTAACATGCTAACGCATGTATTTTGCTAGGGAGCAATTCAGACAAGAGTAAGTATTTGATACAACTTTAAGGAACTATGAAAGTTCCAGTCTTTGTTTTTATTTTATCCATTTCGATCATGAAATTGGGAATCAAAAATATTTTGTAAAAGTGTTTATGTTGGATTGCTGCTAACTGTGTGCAGTATAGTCATCATAGCTTATTTTGTTTTCTAGCTACGCCGTTATGGTAGCGGTAGTAAAGTACAAGGCTGTGACTGGAGGGAGAATCAGGTGAGCTATGGGAGCCATACCCCCCCTGCCAGAAAGATGTCGGAAGGAACAGCCCAGAGGTAGTTGGTATGCTGTCCAAAGGTGCAGAGGCGAAGTCGGAGATCACAATAGAGTTATGCTCTGAGGAAACCCAGCGGAAAGGGTAGGTGGAAATATATGTATGATGTCCACCATAGACGTTCTTGATTGAATGAAGAGGAATGAAGGTACCGATATTTGTGATGAACTGACCCCAGGAGGAATGTAAAGCGAACTATGACCTGTGAACAGACAGGATAATAAACCCCACCAGTGCTGTGTATGAAAATGGGAGAAGAGGAGGTACTGGGGGAAATGAACTTTTAAAACCTGGTATTTAGCGCCTTGTGATTTGTATGGAGTTGGATGCATGTTGTGTAATGGAGTATTGGCTGTATTCAGCCTATGTATTAGTGTGGGAACACTTGATTGATTTCCATTAACACCCATGTTAAATTTTCTACCCTCTCTTTGTGTTTCTGTATTGAAATGATTATTATGTAAAGTCCCATACTTTATTACTTTATTGGATAAATTTTGTACTTTTCTTATTCTTTTGTCTTTATATCTTGTAAAGATTTTGATATAAACCCCTTCTTCTTGATCCCCTTCCATTACTTTATTATTATTCTATTGTTCTATTATTGAGAGGGTTGAATTATATCCTTTTATTACTCTTTTCCTTTACTTACCACTTATTATTGAATAGTATTATTTATTTTGGATTTGTTTACTATTGGTACTTTTAGGCGACCAGCCCTCATTATATACTACTCTTATTTTGATCACATTATTCAAACTTATAAAACCCCACTTTAAAATTTGATAATTTTGGAAATAATTTTGTTTTAAACCCCTTTCTTTAATTTTACTGATGATTTAATTTTGTTTTGGTTTCTTCCCACTTATTCTGTGAGCAGTTTCAATACCCCCCCCCCCCCCCCCCCCTCTCAAAAGTTCCTGTAGGTAATTTGTAGTGGATTTTTGTTGTTATTCTTTCTTTAGTTGTTGAGTGTGTATCCCCGTCGCCAGTTTTACTGGTGGGCATAACCAATAGTGTTGTCCAGAGGGTTTTCTATTTCCTGTCTTACTTTCTCTTACTATTCTGGTTTTTCCACTCTGTCTACTTTTGCTGTTTTCTAACTTCATTTCTCTAGTTACTCTTTACCATAAGCACCTCTCTAGTTTGTACTTTACTCGTCCTCATATCTTAAGTAGGGTCTTTGATTAGCGAGTGTATTCTGTCCCCCTTTTAGATGTTTGTTGTTTTTTCATGTTTTAACTGATCATGTTTTAAGTTTTTTTTGTGTGTGTGTGAAAGGTTTTGATGGGCGAGTGATCTTCTTTGACTTTATTTCTGACTCTGGTAGGGAATATATATATATATATATATTTTTTTTTTGTCCCCTATCCCATAGGCTGCCTAGCTCCAACCTCTTTTCGCTTGTCTGTAGCAAAGGGACATGGTGTTGGAGAAGGATAGAAGTGCCTTCCAAAGATTTTGAGTTTTCTTTCACTTTCTATCATTTGAGTTCAGTTTTCCCCTCGCTCCAATACCACGTGATTAAATGCCAGTGGATGGTTTATCTTTTTAGTTGTGGTTGTCCGATTAAAGAATTGCAAGTATTGAATGAATGCGGGCGGTGCTTGATTACTGATTTATTTATCTAGATTGTTATCTGCTGTTTATTATTGATTTATTTAATGTATTACTTGATGCTGACTGTTGCTTGTATTTATTGGTTTCTACCGCATGGGTCATTTTTTCATTTGACGATATTTTCTGCGTTTAGTGTACTTTATTAGTCCATAGTATTTATTATAAATATTATTTTCAGTAAATGTGGTGAGTGCGAGAGAATTTTAATCGGAAAGCTTCAATATCATCGATTTTTTTGTTGTTGTTGTTGTTATTTTTTTTTTGATATTTCATCAAAATGTCTGAATTCAACATTTACCTGTCTCAGGGTAAGACGCTAGGTCTTGATGGTGCTGGCTTAGTGGACTATGTTAAGCAGTGTAATGATCGCACAGAGCATGTGAGGGAAAGAGAGAGGGAGAAGGAAAGGGACACTGAAAGAGAAAAAGAGAGACAGAGAGAAAGAGAGAGAGAAGCGGAAAAAGAGAAAGAGAGACAGAGAGAAAGAGAGAGAGAAGCGGGAAAAGAGAGAAAGAGAGACAACATGAAAAGGATATGAAAGCTATGGATTTAGAATTTCAAAGGAAGAAAATTGAACTAGAGTTAGCGAAAGTGTCAGCGTCTGGTGTGAGTGATGGTACTAACCAGCAGGGTTATAGTGATTCCAAACCGTTTTTCCGGACGACACCATATATACCAAAACTTCCGGTCTTTGACGAGTCAAAAAATGAGATAGACGCATTCCTCTACCGATTTGAAAATCATGTGACTACGTGCGAATGGCCCAAGGACAAATGGGTATTATATGTCGCGCCTTTATTTAAAGGTGAGTGCGCTCACGTTGTACCACTCTTTGGCCGCTAAGGACACTTGGTCTTGGGACAATCTCAAGAGTGAACTACTGAAACGGTACCAGTGCACCGCAGACGGTTTTCGGGAAAAGTTTCGGGCGGTCAGACCGGAAAAGGGAGAATCATTTTCCGCCTACCTGATTAGGGTTGCGCACTTTTTGGATTGTTGGATAGAGCTTTCAAAGATTCAGAAAGACTTTGAACCACTTCGCGATCTGTTGCTATAAGAACAGATTTTGCACAGCATTTCGAAAGATTTGGCTGTCTTTCTGAAAGAGCATTCGGTAGCCAGTGCTGAAGAAATGTGCGCACTTGCTGAACAAGACAAAACAGCCCATCCAGATAAGACTTTTAGTTGAAAGGCTTCTGACTCGGTCTTTGAGACAAATGTGTCAACCCATTTCCCTTCGTACCAAAATCCGAATGCAGGTCAAGGATCTTCGAACGCACGTCCTTATCACGGTCGTGGCACTTACCGAGGTGCTCAAGGTTTGCAAAATTCTCAGTACCGTGCTGACCAGACTGTTTCCTTTACAGGACAGCAGGCTGCTCAGACGGGCAACGGTGCTAACCGTGGTAGAGGCGGTCATCATCAGTACCGTTCACGGTTGCTGCATGGATGCGGTCGTGATCGTGGTCAAGGTAGCAACACTAACCTCTCAGAGATTGGGTGTTACCGCTGTCATTGCATGCTTCATTTGGTCCGTGATTGTCGGCACCCAGATGAATCTGCAGGAGTTAGTGTCAATACTAATAACCCTACCCAAACAGAGAGTAAACCTGCACATACTATGGTGTCTCATACAAATATTGAGGGTTTGTTAGTTGAGTCAGGGACAGTCAATGGTTTCCATGCTTCTATTCTCAGGGACACAGGTTGTACTACAGCGGGTGTACGCCGCTCATTTGTGTTGCCAGACCAGTTCACTGGTGAGCAGCAGCAGTGTCGATCATTCGGTGGTAAGATTGAGGTTTTTTCCACTAGCGGTTGTTCAGGTCAGTACTCCTTATTTTGATGGACAGGTCAAGGCTTGTGTGATTGATAATCCAGTCACAGACTTGATCCTGGGTAACTTGCCTGGAGTTGCAGTCAGTTCAGGGACTGGTGGTTCTTTTATTCCTTGTGGTGTTAGTACTAGGCAACAAGTACTTAAGGACAAACAGCCACTAGTACCATTACCTGTACCGGACTTGACCATTTCTGATGTCACTCCGACAGAACTGGCCACTATGCAAAGTAAGGACAGTACTTTGACATACCTGTACTCTTCAGTTGTCACTGATTTACCTTCCCCACTGACTAATCCTACCTACAAGTTGGTTAATGGTGTTTGAGTCGTTTTATGCCTGATAAAGGTGAGGTTGTACGTCAGGTTGTGGTTCCGAAGGATTTGCGTACAGTTGTTCTTCATACTGCGCATGATGCGATTTTCGCTGGTCACTGTGGTGTCGAGCGCACGCTTCAGCATGTTCTTGTTTTGTTCTTTTGGCCTGGAGTTTCTTGTTCTGTCACAGACTACTGTCGGTCTTGTGATGTTTGTCAGAGAACTGTTTCCCGTAACAGAGTACCATGTGCGCCTTTGCATAAGATGCCATTGGTCTCTGTTCCGTTTGAGAAAGTGGCTATGGATCTTGTTGGCCCTTTCGAGCTTTCGTCTTCAGGACACAGGTATGTACTGACTCTTGTGGACACAGCTACTCGGTTTCCGGAGGCTGTTCCACTGAAGCACATAGATACTGTGAGTGTGGCTGAGGCTTTGTTGACAATATTTTCGAGGTTTGGTTTACCATCTGAGATACTCACCGATTGTGGGACTCAGTTTTGTGTCTGATCTGATGAAGATTTACCGTCTTTTATCCATTTCCTCTGTCACTACCACTCCCTATCATCCGCAGTCCAACGGGATGGTGGAGCGGTTTAACGGGACTTTAAAGACGATGTTGAGGAAAGTCTGTCTTGACCGTCCAAAGGATTGGGATAGGTACATTCCTGTAGTACTCTTTGCTTATCGGGAGTTGCCGAATGCCACTTGGGATTTTCCCCATTTGAACTCCTTTTTGGACATTCTCCTCGTGGTCCACTTTCCATCTTAGCGGATAGATGGTCAGGTTTCCTGTTTCTTCTCTGAGGACAGAAATGTATATCAGTATGTACATGATCTTCACAACCGGATACTTGACAGTTGTGCGCAAGCGCAACAGACAGCGGACACTCAGACACATATTTACAAGACTTACGCAGACAGGAAAAGTTCTTTTCATACTCTGAAGGTTGGTGACAAAGTTCTTGTTCTATTGAGTGTGATGACAGAATAAGCTTAAAGTTGCCTGGAAAGGTCCTTTTATGGTTCAAGAGAAATGTTCTCCAGTCAACTACCGCATTGATATGCATGGCAAGAGCAAGGTTTTCCACATTAACATGCTCAAGTTGTATGTGGACAGGACAATGTTGCGATCAATGTCAGTGTGGATCATTCCGTTTCATCAGGTATTGTGTCAGGATCTGTGTTTCTGATTTTCTACCTGTAGACTGTGTTGTGCCTAGTCAGGGTACAGATAGGGTACGCACAGGGAAAGGTGTTATTCCTGTGACACTCCAGTCGAGTGTGTCTTCCGTTCAGTCCTGCTGCACTGGTGTTGTGCAGTATACGGAAGGTGATGGCGTTACCTTACCCACTTTGTCAGTCAAAGGTGAGACTTTTCATGATGTCAAGGTGAATCCTGATTTGTCTGATACTAAGCGGACACAATTGTTAACTGTACTGGAGGAGTTCAGTGATGTACTTACAGATACCCCTGGTAAGGCTGATCAGGTTGAACCTCATTCAATACATTTGACTACAGATGTACCTGTAAGAATCAAACCTTACCCATTACCTTTTGCTAAAAGGGAAATTTGAGAGGGGAGATTGATGTCATGCTACGCTTAGGTGTTATTGAAGCGTCTTCTTCCCCATACAGTTCTCCAGTTGTCCTCGTAAGAAAAACTGGATGGTTCTGTTCGTTTTTGTATAGATTATCAGGCTCTGAACAAGGTTACGGTTTTTGATTCTGAACCGATTCCAGATGTTGAGGATTTGCTTTGTCAACTTTCTCATGGTCGGTACTTTGTGAAAGTGGATCTAGCAAAAGGTTACTGGCAGATTTCCGATGTTGCCAGAGGATAAGCCTAAGACTGCTTTTCAGACTCCTTTTGTTTCAATGGACTCGCATGCCTTTTGGGTTACAGAATGCTCTGGCAACTTTTGCTCGGATGATGCGTAAGCTGAAGCTGCATGAGTTTTCAGCAGTCAGTTTTTTTGATGACATTCTTTTGGCGGCTAAGTTCTGGCAGCAACTTCTCAGTTCCTTGAGGTTATTGTTAAGTCTTCTGAGATTGTTTGGCTTGACAGCTAGACCTTCAAAGGTGCAGGCAGGATATCAAGAGCTTGAGTTTTTAGGTCATATGATTTCTGTTGGTCATATTCGGCCTGAGGCAAAGAAGGTTGAGAAGATTCTTGCTACTGATCGTCCTAAAACAAAAAAGCAGGTTCGTTCTTTGCTGGGACTCTTGTCGTACTATGTCGCTATGTTCCTCATTTCGCTGCTATCACTGCTCCTCTTACAGATTTGACAAAGGGAGATAAGTGTCGTCAGGTAGTTTGGTCTGAGGAATGTCAGAAGAGTTTGGATGAAGTACAGAGGATACTGAATGGTTTTCCTGTTCTGTTACTACCTAACCTCTCTGAGGAGTTCATCCTACGCACAGATGCTAGTAGCAAAGGCATGGGTGCTTGTCTTTTGCAGGACAAGGCAGGAGTTCTTCATCCTGTGCAGTTTGCCAGTAAAAAGTTTTCGCAGGCACAGGAGAAGTATTCCACGATTGAGCGAGAGTGTTCGGCTTGGTTTGGGGACTGGAAAAGTTTTCCAGATTTCTGGCAGGGAGAACTTTTGTCCTCCAGACGGATCATCGTCCACTTCCATTTTACAAGCGTCAAAGACTAAAAACAACAGACTTTTGCGTTGGGCTCTCAGTATTCAGGAATACAAATTTTCAGTGCAGCCCATTGCTGGAAGTTCAAATACTTTTGCGGACTTGTTGTCATGTCAGTGAAAATCTGTTTGTTGTTTTGCTGTATGGTTTTGTTTGTTTTTCTCAAGAACATCATGTGAGAAAAATAGTTTACTGTACTGTTGTCTTTTTCTTATTCTGTGGATACATTTTTCAGGATGCTGTTACCCGTTTTGTGTAAGAATAAGAGATGCAACATATTTTGTATAAGGCATTGAAAGAGTATTGTTTAATTTTTGGAGGGATAGTTTTTCTGGCATTGGTGTTTTTCAAAATGTAAAGGATTTTGTTTTGTGTGCTTGGAATAATTTGAGGAATTTTATATGGAGTCCATGGCAGATGTTCTTATGGTACTATAGTTCATTTTGCATTTGCACTGTGGCAATTTGTGGGTTTTGCTACTGTCTTATTTTGACATTGTATCATGAGTCTTGGCAGATTTTGTATTGTCATGCTATTGTATAAGACAATCTATTATGATGGATATCTTTAATGGTGTGATGTTTGGATATTGATGGGTGAATGTAACATGTATTTTTTTGTGGAGTGCAACAAAGAGTTGACTATTGCAGTGATTTTGGCATGGTCTTAGTTTTGGTCATCCTTGGTGGTAATATGAATGTCATGCGGCAGTTTTCATTTTGGCTTCTGACGGGTGTCAGTAATTTTTACAACTACTCATTTGGATGACTTGGTTCATGGCTTCTATTCTGACAATGTATTGATGACCTATGATGTTCCTTTGTATGATTCCTTCAATGTATAGGATTGAGGTGTTTCATGTACATAGATCTTTTTGTTGGGTTTTTCTTGGAGCATAACTTCCTGCAAGATGTCTCCTGTAGGATAAATCTTGTCCCCGGGAAGGGGGGTGTCAGGCACACGGAAAGAAAAAAAATTAAGCGCCGGTGTAATTGAAAGGTTAAGTGCGAGCGAAGGGAGTTAAATGTGTGAAAAGGAAATGGCGTAGGATCGTCGTTCTTAAAGGGCAGGTCATTTCCTTTGTTTTGAATGTGAGTTGTGTTAAGAAAAAATTGGGTAAAATGCTAAACACATCGGAAGTGAGTGTGGAGAGAGAGAGAGATTCGAGCAACAGCGCTGATAGAATGGAAAAGAGGCCGCCGACTGTCAGGCCCATTTAATACAGACATGAGTCTGTAACATGCTAACGCATGTATTTTGCTAGGGAGTCATTCAGACAAGAGTAAGTATTTGATACAACTTTAAGGAACTATGAAAGTTCCAGTCTTTGTTTTTATTTTATCCATTTCGATCATGAAATTGGGAATCAAAATTATTTGTAAAGTGTTTATGTTGGATTGCTGCTAACTGTGTGCAGTATAGTATCATAGCTTATTTTGTTTTCTAGCTACGCCGTTATGGTAGCGGTAGTAAAGTACAAGGCTGTGACTGGAGGGAGAATCAGGTGAGCTATGGGAGCCCATACCCCCCCTGCCGGAAAGATGTCGGAAGGAACAGCCAGAGGTAGTAGTGGTATGCTGTCCCAAAGGTGCAGAGGCGAAGTCGGAGATCACAATAGAGTTATGCTCTGAGGAAACCCAGCGGAAAGGGTAGGTGGAAATATATGTATGATGTCCACCATAGACGTTCTTGATTGAATGAAGAGGAATGAAGGTACCGATATTTGGATTGAACTGACCCCAGGAGGAATGTAAAGCGAACTATGACCTGTGAACAGACAGGATAATAAACCCCACCAGTGCTGTGTATGAAAATGGGAGAAGAGGAGGTACTGGGGGAAATGAACTTTTAAAACCTGGTATTTAGCGCCTTGTGATTTGTATGGAGTTGGATGCATGTTGTGTAATGGAGTATTGGCTGTATTCATGCATGCATGTGTGAATATTTGTGTGTGAATCAGCAGCCTGACAAGGTGTCAATAGAATCCACAATAATATATCCCTGTAAATGTCATCATCATAAATGCTCCCACCTGATCCCCTACCCGTTTCATCCGATCTATCCTTTCTCTACCCTCCATCCCCCTCCCCTACTCACCACCTTCATTTAAAGTCATGCACATCTATCCAGGAGGCACCAACATCTATCCCCTCCAACGCTGCTCCAAGTTTCTTTGGAAGGCACTGACAGATCTACAACATTCATGTGTAATTCCACAATAGTGATTACTGCACAGCCAGCGCAAACAGTGGAAGTCGTCCTGATTATCATTACCTTCGCCATCAGTAATAAGCAGGTGTGCAGCCTCTCAGTAGGTAATCCAAGGTCATTTTTGAAACAGCCTCGAGCTGTTTAAAAGTATTTTCATTTACAAGAGCTCAATTTTCTTAACACATTGATATAAAATTTATGTTCTTCTGATAATATTTGACGAAGTTATGATTTTTAAAAGAAATTTTGACTTTTTTTTTTGCGAAAGTGGCAATTTGCTTCGGACCCCAACTTTGAGGTACCATAAATCCATTTCTATATTCTCAAATGAGCCCAAAATTGTTCCTGGCTACTCTCATGCACTTATAGATAATACCCAATTTTTTCCTTCTGTCTTCTCCAAATAATAGTGAACAGTGGAATGCTGAACTTGGTTATATATGCGATTTGCGCAAAAGGGTCATTTTTACGTAAATTATGCTTGTTTTTACATGTTCATTAATTTGTATCTGTATGTTGTACAATGTGTGTTTTTATACAAAAATGATTGGAAAAAGCTTATAAAACACATTATAACACATTTTGCAGGATATTTCATACACAACTTTAATTATGCAACAGTAAAATATGGTCTTATAAAGAAGAGAAAGTATACATTTAACAGCTTTTCGGCTGTCAAAACATTTTTTTTTTTTTTTTTTTTTTTTTTTTTTTTTTAGTTTTCAGTCACAATAATATGGTGCACAGTCATTAAAAATATATAATGACACATACCTATTCCTACTGACTCATTTTCCTTATCTTCTGGTAGTGTTCAGCGATGACATCAACAGCTGGAACTGACCAAACGCGACAGTCACTGGACACCGCCTCTACCTCACAATCGCACCTGAAAATGTATTTGGAGCTCACTTCAGCAATCACTTCACTACTAGGATATCTGTAGTAGTCTGATCTGCCCCTTGTTCTCTCCAAACTTTGATGTCTGTCTTGCTTTCTGAGGGGAAGTGACCTGGACCACCTGCCCTATGTAGAATGCGTCATCATAGTACACACCTACCCACTGCCCTTGCCGCTCGAATAGAAATGGTGTGTCAATATACTCGCAATCATCTGATGCATGCAGAGTTGTTTGACTCACTGTCACTGTCAACAGTGTCAGTGTCACTGTCTGTGATGTCTCCCCTCTTCCTTTTCTTTGGTAACTGGAAGATGTCATTTTCAGCTACAAGTCCTGTCACTGATGTCAGATGATTTCGGAGGCAGGTCAGGAGAGCTTCTTTGTTGCCTGTCATTTTTAACCCAGTCTTGTTTCCATGTCCAAGACAACTTTCTGATATCTAATTTGATCAAATCTTAAAATAAATAGCAGCAAACCGCCCAGAGAAACGTGGACAAACGAGTCACAAGACAAACCACAACGCGTTTCGACCTCTTAGGTCTTCTTCAGGTGCAACAAAAATGAAACAAATAACGAAAATGCACTTAGCTTTGATCGCTTCTGTGTTCAGCGCAAGAAAGAAGGCATTGAATTCAACGCCTTCTTTCTTGCGCTGAACACAGAAGCGATCAAAGCTAAGTGCATTTTCGTTATTTGTTTCATTTTTGTTGCACCTGAAGAAGACCTAAGAGGTCGAAACGCGTTGTGGTTTGTCTTGTGACTCGTTTGTCCACGTTTCTCTGGGCGGTTCGCTGACACTTATTTAAGATTTGTTTAGATTTCCACCTGCAGTCGTTTCACTTTGCAACTAGATCTAATTTGATATTTTATATCTTTTACAGAAAGCTGTAATATATTTTTTCCAGATCCTGTGGTGTTCTGCAAGGACCGCCTTGCAAGGACAGCATCAGTGATGTGCTGCTTTTCAGCAGCAAGCCTCTCTTCTTTCTGTCTCTTTTGCCTTTCAATTTCAGCAGCATGCTCTCGGATCTGAAGCCTAACAATCTTTTCTTGCAGCTTGTGCTTCCTCCTCAGTGCTGTGGCATTTTGTTTGGCGACTTTTATGATGGCAGAAGTCTGGTCTTCAGTTTTGTTTAGCAGCCAGTCACTTGTTTTATTGCGCTTCAGCATGACGATGGTTGATCAATGGCGAGTCGATGCATGCCTCCTTTTCTGCATGTCAAAGTCCATATCACCAAAGACATGCTCTCCCAGTAAATTTGTGAGTGGAAAACTCTTCATTTCTTCCACAATAGCATCAGGAAGTTTCTGTCCATACTTACCATCTTTCAGAAAATCTTCAAGTTGCTTTTCTGTTGTTGCTAACAATTGTTTGCAGGTTTCTTGCAGAGCTGGTTTGACTGCATCAGCACAAGAGGCTGCTTTTTCAAAAACACTCCTGGAAAATGGACTGTCCATTTCAAACTTTCCATCAAAAATGCCCAGAAAACTGGGGTTCACAAGAGACGTTGGATCGCTGCACCATTTTGCGAGATGGTCAACCAGCATCTGAACATATATGTGAAACTCTGCATAGGGCACATTGCTATGGAGGAGGTTCCAATATGGCCCTGTGACCCGTAAGTACAAGAGCCCAACAGCACATACCAGAGCCAGCAACTTGGGGTCCCTGAGGTTTGCTTCAACACTCTGCAGTTTCAAGTTGCTGTGACTCAAACCGCCAGATGTAAAGAAGGTCATGATGTGATCTTCATGATGGATGATGGCTGCTGCTCCCTCAAAAATATTACTGAACCTGTTTCCACGGAAACTTGTCAAGAGGGATCTGATTTCTTCCTCTTGACAGAATGCTAGCCACTCAGCCCGACAACCATTTTTCTCATCTCCTCTGGGCCCCAACACATCACAGGCCATCCGAATTAAACGGGCCACAGCTGAATCTGATGATGAGTAAAATTTGAATCTTACATCACCGTCTCTCCCCAGAAGTGTATGATATTCATCTCCTTCTATGATTTGATTTTCTATTTTCAGGAGAGCAGATTCTGCTGCTCTGCTCAGGCCAAGGAGGTAATGGGCGTTGCAGTACAAGAAATGCAGAGATGCTTCAGTACCCAGTTCTGATCTTATGAACTCTAGCATTCTTGAATTGAAACACTTCTGCACTGCTGCTTGATCCGACATCAAAAAATTAATTCTTTTCAGCAGTGAACTGAAAACTTCATCTTCCGCATTGTCAGTGTGAAGAGCGCAGTATAAATCCTGGAGTTCTCTCAGCATCTCCACCGTTATGTCAAGCAGTGTTGCTGCATCCTCTGTAGCTACTTGACGGAATCCGAGGGTCATGGTGAGACCGCTGTCCAAAGTAATTTGCTGACCAATGACGGTGTTTTTGTGTCTCTCGAGGTTCCATCAGTATGGAGAGTAAAACGCTTCTGATCAAGGATGGTTTCTGCTGCCTCGAGTTTGCTTATCACATGTCCTTCATCTGCAATGTTCAGGACAGTTTGCGCGCAAAGGACATCAAAGTCTTTCAAACTGATGTTGAACAGATGTTTAGCAACTATTTTCATCACCTCTCCACACTTGCTAGCAGCTACGTTTGCATCACCTTGCAGTCTGATCATGGTTTGACGCACTGCATCTGTATACTCACCTTTTTTGTTTTTTGTTGCAAGACTGCACTGAGCCTCGGCGACTTTACTGGCAGCAAGGGCTTGCATAGCTTCCATTGTTCCTCAAGTGTATGTATTTTCTTCTTCAGTTTGCACATTTCTTATTGAAGAACTGTAGTTCTTTTCCCTTTTTCTTCAAGCTTTTGCTGGAGAGTTGCATTTTCTCTTGTCAGTACTGTTGCTCTCTCTTTTGACTGATGAACAGTTTCTTGGAAGTTGGCATGCTTTTTCTTCAATCGTACAAATCTCTTGTACAGTTCTTTTCTTCCGTTTAATACTTGAGATTTCTTTTTTCAGATCTTTTTTTCATCTTCAACAGTTAGAAGTTTTTCTTTGCTCTGCTCAAACCTATGCCTACTGTCTTCTTCTTTTGCTAAAGCTGCAGCTAAATCTAACGTCATACTTTTAATCGTTTTGTTTGCACCAACCCAAGAATACTGCAGGAAGCTGTTCTGATTAGTCAGCTGATCAATGTCATTTTCAAGCTCAGCACAACGTTTTTTTTTAAACCAAAGTTATTTCCTTTTTCACTGCTGGCATGACGGGCCGTTTTTGCAGATTTGGATGTCTCTGATGAACTGGGAGGAACCGACTTGGGTGGAGAAAGAACTGGGCTTGGGTTGGTTTTTTTCTTGACAATCAGTAGTAAATATACTGGTTTTTCATGAAGCAGCTGAACTTCTCTGGATCTTTTGATTTTTTCCGACAGCTAGTTTTTATAGTCAGATATAATTTTTGTGACTCTTTCTTTCAATATGTGCCATTGCTGTCTTGTTCAGTCTTTGCAGCCAGTCAACAACAAAGTTTGAGCTCCACCCCTCTTTGATCCTCAAAGTTTCTAAAGCGACAACAACAGCATTTGTCACTTTGGTGTCACGTGGAATCTTCAAAAGCTCAGGTTTTTTTCAGAGTTTTCCAACTGATGCCAGCTGAAGACAGAACATCATCAATGTTTATCCAAATCAACATCTTCATTTAGCATTGCTGAAAGTTCTTTAGCTGGCAGCTTCTCAGCCTCGAGTGTACAGCGCTGGATCACCCCTTTCAACCTGTTAATCAGGAAGCTGGTGTCGGGGAAAAGCCAAAGAAACCATTCTGCCACAGTGTCAAAAGTCACAGACTTCCCATTTTCAATTCAAAGTCTGTCAAGCTGCAGTAACAGTCTATTTGTGCAGCTGGATATGTTGGGGGGATCAGTTCTTCTTCCTTTACCAAACACCAAGAAGCAGCGCTTCAGTTCTTTGTACTGGTCATCCTCTGCAACATACACACACATACATACACACACATGCACAGTACACACACAACATACCACACACATCCACACAGTACACACACACATGAGCACACCACATACAGTACACACACACACACAGTATATGCACACGCACATCACATACAGCACACGCATGCATGCATGTGCACACACACACACACACACACACACATATGCATACACACATGTGTAACCATTGTGTTTACTAACAAGGAGGAGGCATGTACAATTAATGAATTATGTTGCAATTTTAATGGGTAAGATTACTAAATATCATAAACAGCAGCAGAAAATATGTCAGGAACATAAGAATGAGAAGGGCAAAATTACCTTAGCAGCCCAGACAGTTCTTCATTTATAACACTGAAGACTGTAGACCACATGCACACATACCGCATATTACGAAAAAAAAGAAAAAAAAAGAAAAAAGATAAGATGAAAGTTTATTTTTGTGGGTTAGTGGAAAGAAGTGAGGATAGGAGGGAGGTGTAAACAAATATCTGGCATGAAAGTAGGTCTTAAATTAACACAAACACACACACAAAAAACACAGACTGAAAAAGTAAGTCCAGGAAAAAAAACGGGGGGAAGATAGTTCACTTGAGAGGAGGGGCTTGCAGCAAATTAATTTCATTTCTCGCTATTTTGAAAATAAAATACAGTAATTTCAGGCCAGGAATAACGAAATTATTATGTACAATATGATCCATGACTTTACCAACTAAAGGAGATGTTTCAGTCTCTCTTCAGTTTCCTTCACTCTTCTCTGGCTTGGTGGACTGGCTGATCACTTGAAACAAGTGATACAGACAGTGGTGCTGGATCATGGGTGGCAGCTCATTCATGCCTGACAGGAAAACCAAAGATTTATAATTAAAGTTTGTTTTTTTTTTTTTACTTTTTTAGCCTTAGCTTAGGTTTAAAAAAAAAAAAAAAAAAAAAAAAAAAAAGCAAAACAAAATATTACTGCTCAACCACTCACTTGGTCATCACTATGGAGTTTTTTCTTGGGGGGGGGGGGGGGGGGGGGGGGGGGGGGGGGAGATTACCATGTGCTTGGGCAATTCTTACTACATTTAAATGAGTAACTGCAAATTTATTTCAATAAACAAACTGAAATCAGCAGCAAACTTTTTTTTTTTTTTTTGGCAAGGTCTTCTGAATCTGATGTTTACAGTGTGAGATGAACCTGTGTGTGTGTGTGTGTGTGTGTACACATGCATGCACCCGCGCAAGAGAATCTACAGTTTGTAAAAGCAATGCATTCAGTGACTCCGTCGCAGCTGCGATCATCCCGGCCAGAGCAGACGACACGTTCTGTTCAGGACCCTAACTTGGTCCAAGTCACGTGACCTTTTCATAAGAAATACTGAAGAACTACAATGTAAATCATATTTTCATGACACAGGTTTTTCAAATTGATGTTTCAATTACTTGATTACAATGTTAAAAAAAAAATCCTTCCACGAAGCTGAAGATAAATACAGTCGATCGTAAAGCTGAAGTGCCAATTCAAACGTAAGGCTCTCTCAGGTGACAAGTTTTTAAAAAAGATTTTTAATACAATCACGCTCTAAGTACACAAAATATAGCTTATAGAATTTAGTAAATATATCGACTTACCTTTCCGTGTTGTTTTTCTAGCGCCGATTGTTGAAAATTCAGTGAAAATAGTGTTGGATTTGTAAGCGATGACACAGATACGACAGACTCGTCCGCCATTGTTGACATGCTTACAGTCTTCGAATGGTACCATCCGGAAAACCGCTCGGGGAGCGCAGCGTGCAGTTTCGTATTTGTTTGACCCCAATTATTGGAAAGTGCGTAATATGAGCTTTATTTTTGATATATTTTTGAACAGATTCGGTTCATATTTATGGATTTTATCATAATTTGAAGTTTTAAAACATAATTTTAAGGAACTTAATTAGATTTTTTTTCTATACCCTTACTGCATACGAAAATGAAGCTTGAAGTCTCCTCTACAACTCTGTATCAGTTTCATTACGCTATTTGTGCACGCCGCACTCCCCTTGTCGAGGGAAGAAGGTGGGTGTAAAAACTTGTGTTCTGAAAGTCACGATGGCATGCCTCCCGACCGCGGACAAGTACTTCTTTACAAGGTTGATAATAAACTTATTATGTTCTTTTAAAAATGATAAAACCTATCCAAAACGAAAGAAAAAGTACTGGTAAATTGATTGGTTTTATTTTTATTGTCTAAATCGACCGTTTTTTTTTTTTTGGTTTGCACAAGTTGAAAACACGGAAAATTTCGCTCCCGCAGCGCCGTTCACCAGGCAAGGGTCCTGCATTGGAACACCTACACTCAGTAACACAAAACCAAACTGACAACAACTCTGAAAACACACTGGGCAAGGACAAGCGACAGACTGCTAGCATGTTTTTACGTCACAACAGTGTGATGCTGGATCGGTTTGACCTGGAGATCCTGAAACATAAAGAACTTCAGCTTTCCTCTGATACACTTACCAAGTTCCTCCCAAGACGTTTCAAGCCAAAGCCATCCCTCCTGTTCAGCGTTACAGTGCAACGTCCAGCCGTTGCAACGTCAACTCTGTACACACAAGTTTGGGAATGTTGATCCCTTGGCCAGTTCACGAGCATCTTCAACTGTCTTCAAATACTGACAAGAAAACAAGTTTGCACAATAACTCATTGTTATTCCTGTAAATAAAGCACATTCTGTCCACCCCCCCCCCCCCCCCCCCCCCCCCCTCCAACATCAAACCACCTACCTCCAACCTGTCTCCTTACCTCCCCCCCCCTCCAAGTCTTCCACATGACTTTTTCTTTTCTTTTTTTTTGGCGTAGCAATCTTAAGCTTCGTAGCAATGCTTTCTCCGATGCTGCTGCTGCACCAAAACCACAGGTGTGAGCAGGTCTGGCTTCAGATACCTGCAAAGAAAACACGAGGAGTTAACACTGAAATCCTGTAATAATGTGTCCCTGTAAATATTGCAACCACACGAACTTTCTCACTCCCACCCCCAATCTCTCCTACCCATCCAATCTTCCTCCTCCCTGCTCCTTCATGAAATGATTTCTTTGGTATCAATCATTTTTTTTTTTTTATCTGACAGTCTTACACAAACATCATCACATAGTACACCGTGTCATGAAAGCCGATTACCTGGGCATTAACCACTTGATCTGACAGAATGAAACAAATAAAACCACGTATGACAACCACACAATAGGACACTCACCTTGCACCCGGACTACCCAGTGGTGGTTCAAATTCTTCCGACATCTTGAGAGACACCTGCAACAGAAGTACAAAGATGTAAAACATGAATTCGAAAAAAAATGTTGTCCCTGTAAACAAACGCACACTTCCTCACTCCCCCCCCCCCCCCCCCCCCCCCCCCCCATGCCCACTATCAACCCCACCCCACCCTCTTCCACCCACCCACTCACAACTGCTCCCACCCCCACCTCAAGCCTCATGACTTGCATCTTGTACTTCCTTCCCATCCCCCACCTCAAGCCTCATGACTTGCATCTTGTGCTTCCTTCCCATCCCCAAGTCCGTATATGTATATGTGTGTGTGTATTTTTTTTTTTTTTAAGTTACCATCAACCATTTCATCTGGAACCATTAAGAAAACAGACTCTTCTCTCACACACACACACATGTACGCATGTACACACGGACCCTTAGGCCTCTCAATTACTGTAATAATCGCCCATATCCTGAGACATGCCCACCTTGCTGACCACGCCCCCACCTCCCCTCCTTCCCACTCCCCACAGAAATGAGTCAACAGCCAGTGACCATCTGCCTCAGTGCAGTGGTTGTCATCAGAAGCTCTGGCAGGCCTGTTCACTCTGTCTCTGCTGCTGGTGCACTTTTCAACAGTCCCGCACTCGAGACCTGCCAAGCCGAGGCAGCCACATATCCACGTACCATTGGGGGCATGGGGAAAGGGATACGGCTATGTCTTTCATTCTCAGGACCAGTCCCACAGGTAAGAACTCCTGGCTGCTGCCCAAACAGAATCAGGTACATCAGGCGCAGACAACAGGCAGACAACAACAGAAAACTATGCAAAAAGTTATGGTCAGAATCCTTCACTGAAACATCATTGGGCCGCTCTGTTCGGCCCACACATGCTCAAGACTAACAGAACATGTAAGACATGGGAGTTATCAAACCTCTAAAACAGCATACAGACCGGTGTTCCAAACTGGCGTTTCTGTAAAATAAGAAGATGGATCACTTTACACAGATGCACTAAAACTGGGTCAGGCATTGATGAAGATGTGCCATGCTGAGCACAAGATCGCATGCAGAACCTCTGTTTGAACTCGTTTGAAGACTTTTCAGGAAAAGGGGTCAGAATCAAAGTTAAGTCAAGGGAAAAATCCACCAAAAAGTTTTGAATAGTAAAGTCATGGAATTCAAGAAATCATTACACAAATGTACATCCTGCATAACAAACAGAACAAATGGTTGATATGCACAGTTATATATAATCCCTCATCCCTATGCTACCACTTTCCCAGAAAACAGAAATATTAGAAAAAAAAGCACAACAAAATCTGAAAACTGAAAAGATGTGGTTTCACATTTTTGTCACTTTCAAAACATTGCATCCTGCTATGAGAAATAAAAAAAGACTGAATGCTGATGCTCATACAGTTCAGTAAAAAAAAAAAATGCATATCCTGTAAAAGAACAACAAACTGTTGATATCCACAGTTACATACAATTCAAGAAGTGAAACGAACAGCCAAACCCTTTGGGTTCATTTAATAAAGGAAACAGAAAAAAAAACAACAAAAAAACAACAAATTCTCCACCCCACCCCACCCTACCCTTCCACTTTCCCCAAACAAACCAAATACGAAAAACAGATCCCAAAACCAGAAACTGAAAAGATGTAGCTCCACCAGCATCACCAATCCAAACCCACGCACACACACCACAGAAATTGGGAACTCGCAAAATAAGCATGAAGTCAATGCTTGCTTCTATGATTAGACAATAGACCACTTAAAAAAAAAAAAAAAAAAAAAATCGGTGGAAGATAAGGCGCAAAACTGCAGAGCTACCTTCTGTCAGTTTACTGTGGGGCAAACAGCATCTATAGTCAAATCTGTGATATGAAGCGTGTATCATAATGATCAGGATACCAACCGTCACATTACAGGTGCATAGTTTTACACCCATGTTACGGTATATTTTTTTCCGACTGGACTGTTGAGCTGACTAATAAAACACACCTGCTTTCAGGGTGCCACTCATTTGTCCTGTGAAAACAGGGCCATCTCGATGAACGCGAGCCCCAACATTTTTACCTCCCCTAAGCATAAACCATAACACACATACATCCCTTGCAGATTTCTTAACAGTCTATTAAAACCTGCAACTCCGAATGAATGCTGCTTACTGCACCTACTTGTGTAGCACAGACCAAAGCACACACCTAATTATGTTGCACAAATGCAGACCAAAGCACACTGAACAAGCAAGGTGACATCCTTGCTTACCAAGTGAACTCTGTGTCTGTGCTGATTCAGGCAAACTGATGCCTTGAGCAGCATTCATTATGAGATGTAGGCGTTAACCTTCTCATCATGGAAGCAAAGTTACGCTTCTTGTAATTTGATTAGAATTCTCTTTCACAAGACTCGTCACCTTTCAAGTGGAACAGGAATATGCATGGCTCATAAACGAATGAAACAGTTAACGATCTGAAGAGTTTATTTTATCAATCAATGGAAACCTGCTGACATTACAGGAAGTTCACTTGAATACAGAGCTCAAGGCAACTTTTCTGGAAGTAGATGGCATGCACACATCCAGAAAAGGAGAGTCTTTACTTTACTTTTTTTTTTTTTTTTTTTTTTTAAAGGGGAGTGGTTTAACCTACCTTTACTCCTGCCATTCCCCCCCCCTCCCCCCCCCCCCCCCCCCCCCCCCCCCACACACACACACACACACACACTCACATTCACTCACACTCACACGCACACACATGCAAGCATGCACACACCTGTGAAAACCCCAAACCCATTATCCCTGAACGATATACTATCAGTTCCATACTACTGACAGACTGCATCTTCAGTTACACTTTTTGTGTGCAATTGTTTCAGTATTTGAACTGCACTAAACTACAGTTAATCAATTTACAAATTCTAGTCTTCAACTACACTACAGTCAACCAAATCACTCTTGGTCCCTTCAGGATTGTAACAACACAGAGACAAAGGTCTGGATCAGGCCAAGACTTTTGAAAAACATTGCCCAGAAAAACCAACAGTCATATGTTTGTGCCATACCAAAAAGCCCTTTGGGCAATGAACACAGAAGAACAGAACACCTTGTGTCCAGCCTCAACATTAAACGATGATGCTACCTATCGCATGATAATAACGAGAATGCAGGCACATTCTAAATTGTAACGAGAGAGAGAGAGAGAGAGAGAGAGAGAGAGAGAGAGAGAGAGAGAGAAAATGTAAACTACAATGGTCAGAAAAACTATGGACAATGCTAAGACTACTTTGGATGACTATGATTTCTTTTCATCATTTCATCATTTGATATAAATTTCTGGTATCAACTGATCTTAGACTGCAATGAACTGGTACATCTTTGGTGCTTTCATCATTTCACAACTTCAGTGTTTTTGATTAGTTTTTAAATCTTACACCAACATGATGTCTCTGAACAGCTTGAACACGTGAAAGCTGTGAAACTGAGCACTGCTCTTTGGAGATAAATATAAAATGTCCAGAGCCATCTAAAGGGGGGTGGGGGTGGGGTAGGGGGAGGAGAGCAGAGCACAGAGAGAGAGAGAGAGAGAGAGAGAGAGAGAGAGATGGAAAGTTTATCCATGGATAGGCTATTGCCCCTCATGAAGAAGTGCATATAAGCAAAAATAATCATATCTAATAAAAAATACAAAAGTACATTTTCAACAATACATTTTACTGTGTATTCAAGGCATAACAATAGAACACAGCTTAATTAAATGTTTTATACAAGTATATTGACAAATTTCGTACTGTCATATGAGAGAGAGAGAGAGAGAGAGAGAGAGAGAGAGAGAGAGAGAGAGAGAGAGAGAGCCCTTGAATACAAAATTTGAGAAAGACTGGGAAGCCTCCTCTGTAATGACTGCACAGTACGAGTCTGCTTACACTACTATAAGCAACCTAAATGGTAATTAAGTGGTAAGAAAGGTACTTATGGACCCCCCCCCCCCCCCCACCCCCCCCCCCACACACACACTTTTTTCGTCTGGATTAGCATATGACCTTGATTCAACATTGTAGCAGTTCACCAAATCAAGTTTCTACTGTATGATTATTAATTGTCGTTGTTCATGATTATTTTATGGTAGGACAGCGCGGTGTCAGTCCAACTGCCTGGGGGCACATGATCGGGTGCACGAGGTCATTTCAGCGACCTCCCCATTAGGCAAGAGCAACTTTTAAAAACAGTTACTGTGGAGGAACAATTTAGCACTGTTATGCCGCCATCAGGTAAGATTTCACTTGGACTTCATTATGCAATACTTTATCATCCCTATTAGAACCCCCCCCAAACCCCACATTTTTCAAACAAAATTTCAGAAATCCCCCCCCCCCCCCCCCCCCCCCCCCCCCCCCCCCCGCACACTAAAATCTGAATTTTGGGAAACGGTTTTCATCTTCTGAAAATTCCAACTCAAGTCTTGGGTCAAGAGCTGTGAGTTAAGTCATGCTTACAACTCAGCCAAGTCCAGTCACACCATTTGTGGTCACAGAAGCCTCGACTTTTAAATTAAAGAACCAGTTTTTTACCATTATCATATAATAACGACTTTCTTTCAAAATACCTATGGAACCCAGTCAGGTGTAATGAGAATTCTTAATCGGGCAAGCTTATCAATGAAACCAATGGCAGTTTTTCAGGTTTTGATTTTTGTTTTGTTTTGCTTTCTACCCATTCCCCAATACATGCATCAGGCTGCAGTATGAGCTGGCACTGAAGTGGCCTAATACACTGTACAGCTCCCAGTTCAACACCTTACGCAACTCTAATGACCACATGAAAACTGTTTCCTACCGATCATTTTGATCAGGAGAATGAAGTAAAAAAGACCATGTGGGCTACTTGACCGAATCACTGTTGAACTGAGAAGAGACCATGGAAGAGCTCAGAGCACCACACGATACTGATGCTGTCTTGGTCAGTCTGAACAGCATTTCCAACTGTCACCATCCTTCATTTGTGTGAACATCAATCTTCAGAGGAACTAGCAGATCAGGAGGGGGGGGGGGGGGGGGGGGGGTAAGAACAGATCAGTCTCTCAGTTTCATACTGGCCAAGCAGAAAACCTCATCCCGATGAGATGCACTGGCATCAAAATGTATGCAGGGAACATTACATAACCTCTGTAAGAAAGGAAACACACTCGCACGTTTCATTTTGTTCAAGACATTACTCACACATTTTCCCTCTCATGTATGAAGGCAAGGGATGATGGGAGGGTGAAGGGAGGGTAAGGTAAGGTAATGCTGCTTATAGCCCAGCTGACTGCAAAGGGCCATATCAGGCTGTCACCGCGTTGGGTGAAGGAGGGGTGAATGGAAAGATAGAGAGGAGCTTGAAGGACCGCATGGTCAGGAATAAGAGGATTAAAGGTAATGGCCCAGCCCACCATAAAGAGTCCTATCACAGCAGTCTCTGTGGAATTCCTTTCTCTTTCATTAACTGATATCAACAGACCAAAGTTCCTACCTAAAATTCTGTTAAAACAAGATCCATGTTGCACAAAATCCAAGATCAAATGTATAATTCAATCAGTTTGTATTATGTATCACCATTCATTCATACACAGAACAGCCACCACAAGGGGACTGGGATGCGACCTCACAGTCAATTCCTTATGCAGTTCTTACAACAGAACATCAGAAATCTTATTTTTGAATTACCGATCTCTTTAAGAAACTCAAAACTGTACCCATCAGACTATCTC